>JASVEL010013437.1:0-143042 GCA_032618575.1 Nicotiana noctiflora | reverse complement strand
TTGTTATAAAATAATAGAAGAACAAGAACAATATTGCAGAGAAAGAGAGAGAGAATTCTTATTGAATTTTGGGATGATTTACAATGGGGTAAGACCACTCTATTTATAGGAGAAATATGACTTAGTCACAAAGTAAAACTCTCCACAAGATAGACATTCACTCTAACTAGAATTCTATTCATAACACTCCCCCTTGAATGTCTATTCAATGATAATGTGCCTCGTTAAAACCTTAACTAAAATAAAACCCAATGGGAAAAAAATTCTAGAAAAGGAAAAAGAGTACACATATCTAATAATACGCCTTTTGGTTGCCTCGTTAAAAACCTCGCAAGGAAAACCCGGTGGGACAAAACCTTGTAAGGGAAAAAGAGTGCAACGCGCATTAACTCCCCCTGATGAGAGCATCAATTCACATCCTTAAGCCTTTGCATCTCAATCTTGTGCACTAGCTTCTTGAAGGTTGACGTCGACAAAGATTTTATATCAGTTTCAATATATTTTCATAATGACATAACATAGAGATCTCATCATTAAGATCACTTGCCTCGTTTATTATGATCATTTGCTCATCTTCTTTATCAAGAAGTTTATTTGAAACCGATTGTCTATACGCTTTAAGCTTACCATAGACTTTGTCCTTCTAGGACTTATTATAATATGAGAATTTGCAGTGAGAATATAGTTACTTTCTTTGGGTCAGCAAATGCGTCGGCATGCTTTGCAATAAATTGCACATGAATTATCCTTTTATGAACTTCAAGTTCATATTATTTTATTCGAGGATCTCGATGTATAAATAATAATTCATTCCACGTAACTTTTCTCAACTGTTGTATCTTGTATCTCCCTCATGTTAGAAAAACTAACGTGTTTCCTCAACTTTGAGAACGCATCTTTGTGTGTTATGGTATAAATCAAAATATACACCGCACGTCAATAATAATAAGATGGAATTATTTGGTTCCTGACCATGAACCACTTGTGAGGGTAAAAAATAATATACTTTCGTATATAACGTATATCAAACTGATATAGACAACTTTGTTCTCATAAGCAATAGTTTAGCTATTAAGTGGAGACACTCAATAAATCATTTTGCTAAACCAGTTGTGATGTAAACCAACTTATCAAGATGAACTTCTTGAATAGAAAATCTGGAATATGCTCTACATTAAATTATTGAGCAAGTTACCTCGCAAACACCATGTTGCGGGTTAGCAATAATCGCACATGTAACCATCTCATAGATGCATCTTATGTGGTATACATGGCAGGTGAATGGGCCCATATTCACCTTTGATATTTCCAGTATTCATGGGATTCAATCCCAATTTTAGTTGGTCAATTAATTAATGAGAACAAGCAATGTAAGAGAATTCGTAAAGAACTTTCTAGTTCTTTAATATTTACCCATTTGAATTCTTTATTATTTTTGCACATCATACTTAAATTGATATGGGTAAATCAATTATGCCAACTGAATGCAATTCTAGCTTAAAATGTAAATGTCACGACCGTATTTCACCAATTGTGAACATGTCGTGATGGCACCCAGTCCCCACGACTAGGTAAGCCTAACACGTTGCGGAATCTATAAATTATAATTACTTAAATAAGAAACAACGGAAAATAACATAAAAGATATGTAATCCGTGCCACTTGGCACATACATCCGTCACACAATAAATAAACACTACCAAGATCCGGAACCCCACGGTAACACAGACTAAAAGAGAAATACAACTGTGGCTCTATGTGTAAAGAGTATCTAACAACGAAATGAAGAAAAATGTCAACTAGTAATACTAGAATAGAAGGGAAGCCTCCGGATCCGCGGACGTAGCAGATCATACCTCGAAGTCTCCCAGAAAGCCGCAGAATCACCTAGTACGAGCCTGCTCTGATGTACCTGGATCTGCACAACAAAAGTGTGCAGAAGAGTAGCATGAGTACACCACGGCGGTACTCGGTAAGTGCCAAGCCTAACCTCGATGGAGTAGTGACGAGGTAGGTCAGGGCCCTACTGAGAAACAATAATATAATGATGAAAACAAAATAAACAGCTTAAATGATAATAATTTCCGAAATAACCACATTATGATAATTACTGCAACTGTCTACGATTAAGCTAACAACAAATAACCAACTCAAATAAACAAATCCAGGATCCGTGGGAATTGAACCCACAGTCCCATTCTCAGTACCCCTGGGTCTCCGGGAATCGAACCCGCGACCCATGTCTCAATAATATCTCAATAGCTCAGGATCTCCGGGAATCGAAACCGCAGTCTCTACCAATAATATCACTCCGGGTCTCCGGGAATCGAACCCACATACCTCGGGATCTCCGGGAATCGAACCCGCAGTCCACATCTCAATAATATATCAATAGCTCAGGATCTCCGGGAATCGAACCCGCAGTCCACAAACACTATCACTCCGGGTCTCTGGGAATCGAACCCACAGCCCTGGGATCTCCGGGAATTGAACCCGCAGTCCGCCAACACATCAAATAAAGAAAACACACAGAGAGAATATAATATGTTAAATTACAACTTCACCGAAACTAGTACCCACAATTTATCAAGAAGTTCAAGTAAATCAACTAGGCAATTAAACATGTTGAATCCTAGCTAATCATGCTTTTCTAACTAATACCGGGTAACGGTAACGCTTTTATCAGCTAAGAGCAGGAATATCACTAATCGGACAATTCAAGTAAAGTGTGTGTTACAACAACCAACGCATGTACACGCCCGTCACCTCGCATACAAGGCATTTAAACTATCACATAATATCCTAGGGGTGAAAGTTCCCCCACACGAGGTTAGACAAGCCACTTACCTCAATTCCGGTACAAAACCGCTAAGAAATAACCCTCTTGCCGCGAATGTCGGCCTCCACAAGTGTAGTATCTCATAAAATCAATAGAATCACATCAAAATAGGCCAATTGGGCATTACCCAATCAAAATAACTCAAAATTCACCAAAATCCACAAGTTGCCAAAACTCGACTTTCGGTACGCTTATCGAAAAATCACGAAAGTTGTATATTCGGAACCCTTGTCTCAATACGAGTCTAAGCATATAAATTTTACCAAATTCGGACTCCATTTGGCCATTCAAAACCTTGATTTCCTAGAGTTCAAGCCTAGGGCTAAATCCTCCATAAATTACCCCAAATTCCTCCATTTTCATGATATAATTGCATAATATTACCAATACTAATCATAGATTAAGTCCATAGTTGATTACCTGATGATTTCCCTTGAATTTCTCTTCAAAATCGTCCAAATCGCCTCTAAAGCCGAGACCCAAAATGTGTGAAATGTTCTGAAATTTTTCTAACTTCTGATACACTTACTTACAGCGATTTTCGCTTCTGCGGAACATTTTCCGCTTCTACGCATCCGTATCCGCGACCAAAGGGTCGCTTCAGCGGTTTCCAGGCCTGGCCGGCCATTTCCGCTTCTGCGAACAAGAGGGCCGCTTAAGCGGATCCGCTTCTGCGAAGAAGCATCCGCTTCTGCGGACACGTCCGCCTCTGCGCATAACTGACCGCTTCTGCGGTCTCGCCCAAACGGTAAGATGTCCGCTTCTGCGGACCATGTCCATTTCTCCCCGTCCGCTTCTGCGATCACTGGCATCGCACCAGCGACCCCGCTTCAGCGGATTGGATTCCGCTTCTGCGGAAATAGCCGCTCCTGCGCATCTCGTCCGCTTCTGCGGACACGCTCCTGCGCCCAAAATTCCGCAGGAGCAGAAACAACAGAAGCAGGATCCCAACCTGCAATTCTTCCACAATTTCTCCCGTTTAACCATCCGAAATCACCCCGAGGCCCCCGGACCTCATCCAAACATACCAACACATCTTAATACCTTATTCGAACTTGCTCAAATCCTCAAAACACGTCTAACAACATCAAATCCCATAATTCACATCGAATTCAAGCCTAAATTTCTTAAAACTTTCCGAATTGCACATTCGATCAAAAACCCGTCCAAACGACGTCCGAATGACCTGAAAATTTGCGGACATATCCAAAATCACATAACGAAGCTACAGAAATTGTCGGAATTCCATTCCGACCCCCGGATCAAAATCTCACCTATCGATCGGATTCGCCAAAATTTCAACCTTCGACATTTCAAGCCTAATTGAGCTACGGACCTCCAAAATACATTCCGAACACGCTCCTAACCCCGAAATCACCTAACGGAGCTAATGGAACCATCGGATTTCCGTTCCGAGATCGTCTTAACACTGTTCCGGCTACGGACCGTTTTCTAGTTTCAAAGCTCTTATTTAGGGACTAAGTGTCCCAAAATGCTCAAATTTTCGAAACCGACTCTCCCGGCAACCCACAATAGCAGAAATGAACTTAGGGGAACAGTTAAATTAGGGATTGGGGCGTAATTTTCTAAAACGACCGGTCGGGTCGTTACATCTTCCCACACTTAAAGATTCGTTCGTCCTCGAACGAGCATAGAAAACATACCTGGAGTAGTGAAAAGATGAGGGTACTGGTTGCGCATATCCTGCTCGGTCTCCCAAGTCGCCTCTTCGACCGGCTGGCCCCGCCACTGAACTTTTACCGAAGCGATGTTCTTTGACCTTAGCTTTCTGACTTGCCTGTCTAGAATGGCTACCGGCTCCTCAACATAAGACAGATCCTTGTCTAGCTGAACAGATGTGAAATCCAACACATGCGACGGGTCACCATGGTATCTCCGGAGCATGGAGACATGAAATACGGGTGAACTCCGGCTAGGCTGGGAGGTAAGGCCAACTCATAAGCAACCTCCCCAACACGCCTCAAAATCTCAAAAGGGCCAATAAATCTATGACTCATATTTCCTTTCTTCCCAAACCTCATAACGCCCTTCATGGGCGAGACTTGAAGCAGAACCCGCTCACCAACCATAAAAGCCACATCGCGAACCTTCTTGTCCGCATAACTCTTCTGTCTAGACTGGGCTGCACGAAGTCTGTCCTGAATCACCTTGACCTTGTCCATAGCCTCCTGAACCATATCAGTACCTAGCAACCCGGCCTCGCCCGGCTCAAACCAACCCACGGGAGACCTGCACCTCCTACCATATAGGGCCTCGTACGGTGCCATCTGAATACTAGGACTGGTAGCTATTGTTATAAGCAAACTCCGCCAGTGGCAGAAGTGATCCCATGAACCTCCAAACTCAATCACGCACGCACGGAGCATATCCTCCAAAAAACTGAATAGTGTGCTCGGACTGACCATCAGTCTGGGGGTGAAACATTGTGCTCAGCTCTACCCGAGTACCTAACTCCTGCTGTACAGCTCTCCAGAACCGTGAAGTGAACTGAGTGCCTCTATCTGAAATGATGGAAACTGGAATACCATGCAGCCGAACTATCTCCTTGATATAGATCTCCGCCAATCGCTCCGATGAATAAGTAGTGCTCACCGGTATAAAATGGGCGGACTTGGTCAGCCGATCCACAATAACCCAAATAGAATCAAACTTCCTAACAGTCCGTGGAAGCCCAGATACAAAGTCCATGGTGATGCGCTCCCATTTCCACTCTGGAATCTCAATCTGCTGCATCAATCCACCCGGACGCTGATGCTCATACTTCACCTGCTGGCAATTGAGGCATCTGGAAACATAATCAACTATATCCCTCTTCATCCGCCTCCACCAGTAATGCTGTTTCAAGTCCTGATACATCTTCGCGGCACCCGGATGGATGGAATACCGCGAGCTATGGGCCTCTGCTAGGATCAGCTCTCGAAGATCATCTACATTGGGCACACAGATGCGGCCCCGCATCCTCATAACTCCATCATCCCCGATGGTAACATCTCGAGCATCACCACGCCGAACTCTATCCTGAAGGACAAGCAAATGAGGGTCGTCGAACTGACGCTCCCCGATGCGGTCAAATAGAGAAGATCGAGAAACCACACAAGCTAGAACCCGGCTGGGCTCCGAAAGATCCAGTCTAACAAACTGCCTGGCCAAAGCCTGAACATCCATCGCCATAGGCCTCTCCGAAGCTGGTAGATATGCCAAACTCCCCAAACTCTCTGCCCGACGACTCAAGGCATCAGCAACCACATTAGCCTTGCCCGGATGATAGAGAATAGTAATATCATAGTCCTTCAGTAGTTCCAACCATCTTCTCTGACGCATATTCAGGTCCTTCTGCTTAAGCAAGTGCTGCAAGCTCCGGTGATCGATGTAGATCTCACAAGGAACCCCATATAAATAATGACGCCAAATTTTCAAGGCGTGAACAATGGCAGCTAGCTCCAAATCATGAACAGGGTAATTCTTCTCATGCACCTTCAGCTGTCTCGACGCGTAGGCAATCACCCTACCGTCCTGCATCAATACTGCACCGAGTCCAACTCGTGAGGCATCACAATATACAGTATAGGACCCCGAACCTGTAGGCAATATCAATATAGGGGCCGAAGTCAACGCTGTCTTGAGCTTCTGAAAGCTCGCCTCACACTCGTCTGTCCACTGAAAAGGGGCACCCTTTGGGTCAATCTAGTCATAGGTGCTGCAATCGAAGAGAACCCCTCTACGAAACGACGGTAGTAGCCCGCCAAACCAAGGAAACTGCGAATCTCAGTAGCGGAGGAGGGTCTGGGCCAACTCTGCACGGCCTCCACCTTCCTCGGATCTACTCGAATACCATCACTCGACACCACGTGGCCCAAAAATGCCACTAAACTCAACCAGAATTCACATTTAGAGAACTTGGCATAAAGTTGCTTCTCCCTCAGGATCTGAAGCACTATCCTCAAATGCTGCTCGTGCTCTTCCCGCTCCGAGAATATACTAGAATATCATCAATGAAGACAATCACGAACGAGTCCAGATAAGGCCTGAACACACTGTGCATCAAATGCATAAAGGTTGCTGGAGCATTTGTGAGCCCAAAAGACATCACGAGGAACTCATAGTGGCCATACCGGGTCCTGAAGGCAGTCTTCGGGATATCTGGCTCCCGAATCTTCAACTGGTGATACCCGGAGCGCAAATCAATCTTAGAAAACACTTGTGCACCCTGTAGCTGGTCAAATAGATCATCAATACGGGGCAAAGGATACCGGTTCTTCACTGTAACCTTGTTCAGCTGACGATAGTCAATACACATACGCATAGAACCGTCTTTTTTCTTCACAAACAATACCGGAGCACCCCAAGGCGAAACACTGGGTCGAATAAAACCCTTGCCCAATAACTCCTGTAACCGATCCTTCAACTCCTTTAATTCAGGAGGAGCCATACGGTACGGTGGAATAGAAATGGGCTGAGTGCCCGGCAACAAGTCAATAGCAAAGTCAATGTCTCTCTCAGGCGGCATGCCCGGAAGATCAGCTGGAAATACATCAGCAAAGTCACGTACCACATGAACAGAATCAATAGAGGGGGTGTCAACACTGACGTCCCGCACATAGGCTAGATAAGTAGCACACCGCTTCTCAACCATACGCTGAGCTTTGAGAAAAGAAATAACACGGCTGGGGTTGTGATCTCGACTACCACTCCACTCAATACGTGGAATGCCTAACATAGCCAGCGTCATGATCTTGGCGTGACAATCAAGAATAGCATAATGGGGCGACAACCAGTCCATGCCCGAAATTATATCAAAATCGACCATCCCGAGCAACAATAGATCCGCTCTAGTCTCAAAACCACAAATGGTAATCAAACACGACCGATATACGCGGTCCACAGCCAAAGAATCACCCACCGGAGTGGAAACATAAATAGGGGCACTCAAAGAATCCCGAGGCACACCCATATGAGAAGCAAAGGAAGAAGACACATATGAAAAAGTGGAACCAGGGTCGAATAGAACCGATGCCTCCTGTGACTAACCAGAATAATACCTGTGATAATAGAGTCGGATGCAACAGCAGCGGCGACGATCGTGGAATAGCATAGAATCCGGCCTGTCCCCCTTCTCGAGGGCGGCCTCTAGAACCCGACCCCCGCCCCCGGCCGGCTGGGCGGTGGAATAGCGAACTCGGAGCTCGGAATGATAGCTCGTTGACCCCGGAGCCACGCCGATGCCGCGACGACCGGCGAGGTGCTCCCTCCTACGCTCGGGGCACTCCCTAACCAGGTGGCGAGTATCCCCGCACTCAAAACAAGCTGCCGAGAGGACGCGGTGGCTGTGATCGACCGGCCTCACCCCCACTAGTCCGACCCTCGGAAGGACCCCGCGCGAGAGGTGCACCGGAAACCGGGGGAGCATAATGAGTGCTCCGTGGTGCTGGAAGACCCGGAGTGCTACCGGCTGCGGGCAATGCTGGAGTGAACTGGACGACCCGAATATCCCCTGCCAAAACGACCGGCCGCCGAAGTGCGGGCACCACAGAAATGGCCCGACTCACGAGACCCTCTTGGCCTCTCTATCTCCCCGCTCTCTAGGGAGCATACTTCGATCCTCCCCGGCAATGCTAACTTCCCGCTCGATAAGAATATATCTCGTCTCCAACTCTCGGCCATCGTCGGATCGGATAAGGCGGAATCGAGCCCTCGATAAATCTCTCGCACTCTCTCCCGAACCGTGGCTACCAAGGCGGGTGCATGCCTGGCCAGACGGGTGAAACTGATGGCATACTCCGATACCGACATGGAGCCCTGTCGCAACCGCTCAAACTCCGAGCGCCAAGAATCCCTAAGGCTCTGTGGAACAAACTCCCTCAAAAATAGATCTGAAAACTGCGTCCAAGTCAATGAAGCAGACTCCTCTGGACTATCCAACTCATACGTGCGCCACCAATCATAAGCGGCCCCGCGAAACTGAAAAGCAGTGAAGGAAACCCCGCCGGTCTCCACAATCCCCATAGTACGAAGAATACGATGACACTCCTCGAGAAAACCCAATGCATCATCTGAAGCCAAACCACTGAACACTAGGGGTCATATTTCTTGAACCTCTCCAATCTACGCTGCTCGTCCTCAAAGGCAGTCGGTCCACCTCTGGGCTGTGCTGGGGCGGCAGGAGGCATAACCAAAACCTCTAGAACCTGTCCCACTGGCACACACTGCTCAGGTGTAACGTCTGCGGGAGTCTGGGCCCCTCCCCCGGCCTGGGATGTAGCCGCGACGAGAGGAAGCAATCCTGCCTGAGCTAAAGTGGTATACATACTCATGGAACTGAGCCAGGGTCTCCTGTAGAGCGCTGGAGTAGTAGTAGACGTAGTAGGTGTACCGGGTGCCCGTGCTCCAACCTCGGTCTACCTACGTGGTACCTCGGCGCAGCGCGCGCGGGTCGCCGTGGCCGCACCTCGGGCGCGTCCTCGTCCCTCTACCTCGGCCCCGGCCTCGAACGACAGCGACAACAGGGGCGCGGGTACCCGATCATCGCGGTTAGCTCGTGTCCTCACCATCTCGTGAGAGAATAGAAAGCAGTAGTTTAGATTTTTGATGCCAAAAATGTCGCACGACAAGGAATCCAAAAGAAATGAAGAGTTTCTTAAACAGTTACATAGCCCCTCGTAGATAAATACAGACGTCTCCGTATCGATCAGCGAGACTCTAAGTAACCGGTCCGTGTCCCGTGACTCCTATGAACCTAGAGCTCTGATACCAACTTGTCACGACCCTAGTTCACCAATTGTGAACATGTCGTGATGGCACCCAGTTCCCACGACTAGGTAAGCCTAACACGTTGCGGAATCTATAAATTATAATTACTTAAATAAGAAACAGCAGAAAATAACATAAAAGATATGTAATCCGTGCCACTTGGCACATACATCCGTCACACAATAAATAAACACTACCAAGATCCGAAACCCCACGGTAACACAGACTAAAAGAGAAATACAACTGTGGCTCTATGTGTAAAGAGTATCTAACAACGAAATGAAGAAAAATGTCAACTAGTAATACTAGAATGGAAGGGAAGCCTCCGGATCCGCGGACGTAGCAGATCATACCTCGAAGTCTCCCAGAAAGCTGCGGAATCACCTAGTACGAGCTTGCTCTGATGTACCTGGATCTGCACAACAAAAGTGTGCAGAAGAGTAGCATGAGTACACCACGACGGTACTCAGTAAGTGCCAAGCCTAACCTCGATGGAGTAGTGACGAGGTAGGTCAGGGCCCTATTGAGAAACAATAATATAATGATGAAAACAAAATAAACAGTTTAAATGATAATAATTTCCGAAATAACCACATTATGATAATTACTGCAACTGTGTACGATTAAGCTAACAACAAATAACCAACTCAAATAAACAAATCCAGGATCTGTGGGAATTGAACCCACAGTCCCATTCTCAGTACCTCTGGGTCTCCGGGAATCGAACCCGCAGCCCATGTCTCAATAATATCTCAATAACTCAGGATCTCCGGGAATCGAACCCGCGGTCCACAAACAATATCACTCCGGGTCTCTGGGAATCGAACCCACAGCCCTGGGATCTCCGGGAATCGAACCCGCAGTCCACATCTCAATAATATATCAATAGCTCAGGATCTCCGGGAATCGAACCCGCAGTCCACAAACACTATCACTCCGGGTCTCTGGGAATCGAACCCACAGCCCTGGGATCTCCGGGAATTGAACCCGCAGTCCGCCAACACATCAAATAAAGAAAACACACAGAGAGAATATAATATGTTAAATTACAACTTCACCGAAACTAGTACCCACAATTTATCAAGAAGTTCAAGTAAATCAACTAGGCAATTAAACATGTTGAATCCTAGCTAATCATGCTTTTCTAACTAATACCGGGTAATGGTAACGCTTTTATCAGCTAAGAACAGGAATATCACTAATCGGACAATTCAAGTAAAGTATGTGTTACAACAACCAGCGCATGTACACGCCCGTCACCTCGCATACAAGGCATTTAAACTATCACATAATATCCTAGGGGTGAAAGTTCCCCACACGAGGTTAGACAAGCCACTTACCTCAATTCCGGTACAAAACCGCTAAGAAATAACCCTCTTGCCGCGAATGTCGGCCTCCACAAGTGTAGTATCCGATAAAAATCAATAGAATCACATCAAAATAGGCCAATTGGGCATTACCCAATCAAAATAACCCAAAATTCACCAAAATCCACAAGTTGCCAAAACCCGACTTTCGGTACGCTTATCGAAAAATCACGAAAGTTGTATATTCGGAACCCTTGTCTCAATACGAGTCTAAGCATATAAATTTTACCAAATTCGGACTCCATTTGGCCATTCAAAACCTTGATTTCCTAGAGTTCAAGCCTAGGGCTAAATCCTCCATAAATTACCCCAAATTCCTCCATTTTCATGATATAATTGCATAATATTACCAATACTAATCATAGATTAAGTCCATAGTTGATTACCTGGATGATTTCCTTGAATTTCTCTTCAAAATCGCCCAAATCGCCTCTAAAGCCGAGACCCAAAATGTGTGAAATGTTCAGAAATTTTTCAACTTCTGATACACTTACTTACGACGATTTTCGCTTACGGAACATTTTCAAGCCTACTCGGCGTCCGTATCCGCGACGATGCCTTACTCCTCTTCTTCATCGCGAACGCGGCACTCTCTCACGCGTCCGCGAAGATCAAATCCTCAGCCTCCTGACTTTTACTCAACGCGAACGCGACGTGAAGTCACGCGTCCGCGATGCCTTTCCTTTCCCTCTTACGCGAACGCGACCCACCCATCGCGAACGCGATGGCCAACTGGCCTCAACCTTCGCGAACGCGGCATTGACCTCGCGAACGCGATGCCTTACTGAACCTGGCCTTCGCGAACGCGGAACCTTCCTTCGCGAACGCGAAGGCTTATTTTATGCCCAGTGATCTGCAGATTTCAGCAGACCATTTCTTGCTTCCAAACGCCGGATGATGGTCCGGATTCACCCCGAGGCCCCCGGGACCCCAACGAAAACCACCAACATACCCCAAAACACGATACGAACTTGTTCCAATCATAAAAACACCATCCTAAACATCAAAACCCATAATTCGCATCGAATTCGAGCCTAAATTTCTTAAAACTTTCCGAATTGCACATTCGATCAAAAACCCGTCCAAACGACGTCCGAATGACCTGAAAATTTGCGGACATATCCAAAATCACATAACGAAGCTACAGAAATTGTCGGAATTCCATTCCGACCCCCGGATCAAAATCTCACCTATCGATCGGATTCGCCAAAATTTCAACCTTCCGGCATTTCAAGCCTAATTGAGCTACGGACCTCCAAAATACATTCCGAACGCGCTCCTAACCCCGAAATCACCTAACGGAGCTAATGGAACCATCGGATTTCCGTTCCGAGATCGTCTTAACACTGTTCCGGCTACGGACCGTTTTCTAGTTTCAAAGCTCTTATTTAGGGACTAAGTGTCCCAAAATGCTCAAATTTTCGAAACCGACTCTCCCGGCAACCCACAATAGCAGAAATGAACTTAGGGGAACAGTTAAATTAGGGATTGGGGCGTAATTTTCTAAAACGACCGGTCGGGTCGTTACAACTTCAGGTTTACACCATGATATGTGCAATTATGAATAAACATCAAGTTTATTATGATATGAGTTTTTATATCAATAAATATTCACTTCATTGTTATATTCTTTTGTTTATGTAGTACAAATTGGAGAATAAAGCGGGTAGCTTTTCACATACATATTACCTCGCTACAAGTTGTAGTAATAGAAGATATTAAATCTTTCCTTTATTTATAGTCTCAATATAATCAACCCCTTTCGCATATACTTTGAAAACTGAATAAGTTTCTTTGAGACGTACTATAACACAATACTTTATTGGTAATTAATTGTGTTTCTCTAAAATAGTAACAATTGGCTCTTCTAGAGCTCTCAATTAATTTTGTACTATCACAAATTCATCATCATCCATGTGGTGAATATATCTATTAAAGAGAAAGTTATATCATTATGTGTATGGTCAAAATTATATGCAAGATTTGTTTCTTGCATTAGCATTGTCTTTTAATAATCACAATGCCAAAATATTTTGGCGTACAATAGGTACATGACCAATGACCATTCATGCCATAATAATGACATTATTTATGGTATCATCTCAAACCTTCTTCTAGAGGTGAGTGTGGTGTAATCACTACCACTAGCACATTTATATTCTTCCAAAAACGAACATATATTCATAAATCAGATGTTTTCTCATTCTCATCATGAATGGACCATAGTCATGTGCTTTATAAAATCTCATATCAAATCGATGACAAATATTTTCACAAAGTGTGGGATTATTTTGAGAATATTTATTGTTCTCATTGCCACAATGATGTGATATAATTTCGTCTATTGCCACGTCCATATCCATTGATTATTCATGGTAATAATTTTGTCTTGTTTCAGACTTATAACATACTGCTATCACATTCTCTAAAGGGAATGAGAATGGAGCAAATTCAATGGGACGGGTTTTCAATTCTTTGCGCACAATTATACATGAATTTAATCATGGCAAGACATAGAAATTTTTACCACTTTGGGTGGTTATAATTTCTTTCAAACTCCATTAGAGTTGCAAACAAAATTTATCGTCTTTGCTTGTATTTAAAATCAAATAATAGAATGTCAAGAATTTGAAAGAGAAAAGTATAATACTTACCTTAAATCCAGAAATTAATCATGAAGGAGGTTCATAGAATAACTAACAATCATAATCCCAAAGCTTCTACTCAATTGGCTAGAGTCTCGTGCTGATAACGTGTTATAAAATAATAAAAGAGGAAGAACAATATTGTAGAGAAAAGTAGGGAGAGAATTCTTATTGAATTTTGGGATGATTTACAATGGGGTAAGACCCCTCTATTTATAGGAGAAATATGACTTAGTCACAAAGTAAAATTCTCCACAAGATAGACATTCACTCTAACTAGAATTCTATTCATAACATATTGCACATTATCCACTAAGACTGCTATGATAGTTAATTTTAAATAATGTTTTATTTAAAAAATATTTATTTATTAACTTTTGTTATGCCTTTACTATATAATAGTCCATAATTTTTTATAATTATTTTTCTAAATATTTTATTTTCATGTTTAATAACTCAATATTAGCTAGTAACTATTTACAACTAATTAATTATCATGGTATGTATGGTAAATTATTTGTCACTTTATTAACTTGTTGAAACTTAAAGATAAATGATGCTAGAGAATCATATTTATGTGAATTGTGTTTTTATATAATTTCTCTTTCAAATAAAAAATATATTAAATAAATGAGTATTTTAAAAAAATCAAATTATTATATCAAAATTCTTTCAAGATTTTTTACTCCTTAAGAGATACTTATAAGATTTCGTATCAAATACATTACTATTGATGTTTAAGTTGTAATGGTATTGCATATATGCATATATATATATATATATATATATATATATATATATATATATATATATATATATGATTGGAAACCAAATACGGCATACTTCGAGCAAAGCACAATAACAAAAAAGTGAGATATGACCAGTTGAATATCACATCGAAAATTCTGGAACAGACCAAATCAAGGGTCATTGTTTAGGTTAATCATGAGATTTACCTTCGTAATTATAATTATACCATAGATAGGATTCATCTCATTTTTATAAAGGGTTCTAATCATTTTGTATACATCTTATGCTTGAGATATCAAAGGAATTTAACGCCTTTTTCTTTAGTTCATATACTTGTTTATCAGCTTGTTATATTTTAATTGTTCTTGCACAAATTAATTCGAGGGTATTCAAGCCCGAGAGCTGAATTTCGTTCGAACACTAGCTTGCTTTTTTCCTATTATTGATTTCTTTTACTAATCTTCGTATTCATCAGTTGCTATTATGTGAAATTACGTGTCCTTAAAACCACATTATAAATTAAATTATTATCTAATTTTTAGGATATATAATTTGGCACCCATAATGTCCGTGGGGGTAAGGATAATAATGATTTTCCGGTATTAATTATAATAAAAAAACACTACTTTACGCTTATTCTCGTGAGTGTTTTTGATTTCACGATCAACATGTCCAACTCGCAAGCAGTACCCACTCACGCCGATGACGGCCTCACTTTCTATGTAGAAAATGATAATGTAGCTTCCCCAAGGATCGAAGTGCCTCGAGCTGGACACGAGGGAGTACCAATCGCAAACCTCGTCGATGTTAGTTTGGACGTTACCCTAAATGCAAATCTGGGTGCCGACCCGAGATATAGTGTCCGTCGAGATGCTTGAGCAGCCGATCAGAACGCACAGATCAGTAGAGAAGGCGGAATTAGCCTTCGAATGATATTCAAAATGTTGCATACTCAACAAACCATGATAGCACAACTCCAAAATCAAAATCGAGCACCAAGCAGAATTAAGCTCGAAGCATCACAAGAAGTTGTTCATAGAACTGACCTGTACTGGAGAAAGCGAACGCCGATGGATCGGGGACTGACCCTACAATTATGAAGATGCTCGAGGAGCTTACTAAGCGGATCGAATAAGGTGGAAAAAAAATCGAGGCTAATGACAAAAAGGTAGAAACATATAACTCACGGGTTGACCAAATACCGGGGGACACCCCTGTATCTAAAGGGTTTGGATTCAAAGAAGTTCGTGCAGAAGCCTTTCCCTCCAAGTGTGGCTTAGAAGCCCATTCCTAAGAAATTTTGTATGCTATAAATCCCAAAATATAATGGCACCACTAATCCTAATGAGCACATTACTTCTTACACATGCGCAATAAATGGGAATGACTTAGAAGATGATGGGATTGAATCCGTTCTATTGAAGAAATTTGGAGAAACTTTATAGAAGGGTTCCATGATATGGTATCATAACTTACCACCAAACTCTGTTGATTTGTTTACTATGCTCGCAGATTCTTTTGTGAAGCCCACACCGAAGCCATTAAAGTTGCAAAATGGAAATCAGATCTCTTCAAGGTAAGATAGAAGGATAACGAGATGCTCAGGGAATTCGTATCTTGGCTCCAAACGGAGAGAATGGATTTGCCTTCAGTCACAGACGACTGGACTGTTCAAGCTTTTACATGAGGTCTCAACACTCGGAGCTCCATAACTTTACAACAATTAAAGCAAAATTTGATCGAATATCCAGCTATCACTTGGGCCGATGTACACAATCAATACCAGTCGAAGATAAGTGTCAAAGATGATCAACTAGGAACTCCAATTGGTTCGATTTATCCCAAGTTCCCAACAGACCCATGGACAAAGTTAAAAGGGGCATCGATAAGAAACCACGATCCAATAGAGATAAAACCAGTCATATAGTGGAGATCGCATAAATAACACGTATGGACGCAACCCTATGCAAAATGATAGAAGGAATGACTGGGGACAAAGTTCTCGGGGGCTTATGAGAAAAAGTGGCTTCGATAGGGATGACGGGCCTAAAGAGACACCTTGACTTTTAGAATACAACTCCAACATCGATGCATCAGATATTGTATCAACCATTGGTCGGATTAAGGATACTAGGTGGCCAGACCCATAAAAACCGATCCAGCTCAAAGGAACCCTAGTCAAATGTGCAAATACCATGGTACCTCTGGTCATAGAACCAAATACTGCAGACAGTTGAGGGAGGAGGTAGCTTGTCTACTCAACGAGGGTCACCCTTGAGAATGCTTAAGTGATCGGGCCAAGAAACACTTCAAAAATAGAGATTTGAATAGGCAGAACGAGTAGGTAGAGCCACAACACAAAATTCATATGATCGTTGGTGGGGTCGATATCCCTCAAGTACTGATACTCAAACTCACCAAGGTGACAATCACGAGGGAGAATAAAACTCGGGACTACTTACTAGAAAAAAACTTGTATTTCAACAATGAAGACACAGAAAGGATCGAACAACCTTACAAGGATGCACTGGTAATATCTATACTTATGAATAAAATTAAATTTAAACATGTGTTGATTAATACAGGTAGCTCGGCACATATTATTCTATCAAGGGTCGTAGAGCAACTCGGCCTCCAAGATCAAACTGTGCCTACAACTCAGGTACTTAACGACTTCAACGTGGCAAGTGAAACCACCAAAGGGGAAATCATTATGCAAGTAAATATGGTCGGGACCATCCAGGAAACAAAGGTTCATGTGATCAAATGCGACATGAGGTACAACGCGATGCTCGGAAGACCTTAGATTCATAATATAAGAGAAGTACCCTCGACGCTTCATCAAGTCTTGAAATTCTTAACATCGAAAGGAATCAAAATGGTGTACGATGGACAACCCATCACCAAATAAATGTTTTCAATTGATGAGGTAGTACTAGTATCGGCGATGTCATCAACAAAAGGATCGGAGTTGAACGGAAAGCAATAAGTCAAATAGCAACCACAGTCACCGGCCTCAGCCCGATCGGAGGAGCTGGAAACTTTTGAGGATGATGATTACATTATACCTTGAACCTTCATAATCTATGATTATTTTGATGGAACGAAGTCAACGGTCGAATAACTGGAACATGTCATACTAATCGAGTATTTGCTCGATCAAAAGGTATACCTAGGTACGGGGTTGAATCCCGAGCTCAAGAAAAGCTCATTCAATTCCTTTTAAATAACATTGATTGTTTTGCTTGGTCCCACCTAGATATGACAGGGATAGATGGAGATCACTACGCATTGGCTGATCTTGGACCCGAAGATCCGCCTACTAAAATAAAAGAGAAGACCTTAGTCCAAGGTAAAACATGCATTCATTAAGGACTAGGTAACAAAACTTCTCAATATAGTATCCATTCTAGAGGTAAAATATCCTGAATGGTTAGCAAATATAGTTTTAGTCCTTAAAATGGGAAACAAACTTAGAATGTGCATAGACTATAAGTGTGAGCACGTGATTTTTGCCCTATATGAGAATTACTCCCAAAAATTCAAAATAAAAGAGTTTTGTTTTGTTTGCAATATTTGTGAATTTTGTGTTATTTTTCTTGAATTGTTTGCATTTATCTGTGCATATTTATTTGTTTAAATAAATAAAAAATATAAACATATATTGTATTTATATAAAATTCAAGTTTATAATTAGTAATAATTAAGTTTATTTTATAAAATCACAAAATATGTATTTTTGCATTTTTAGCCTATAATATCCAATTTGTGCGATTTTATTTTAATTAACGTCTAATTTTTTTGTAATAATAATTATTATGAGTTAATTGGTGTTTTTAAGATAATTTTGGTTTTATAATTTAATCTTAACATTTTTTTAATTTATTTCATAATAAATAATTTTTTTTATAGAGAAGACAAATTCGGAATTAGGCCTCTTCTTAAATTTTAAACTTGAGCCCAAACATATTCTACCCAACCCAAAACACCATAACCCAAACCCATGACCCACGACCCATTTATTACACTACTATACACTATTCAAAACACACCCTAAACCAAAAATCCTAACACACACACACAAAAGCCCCCACAAAAATGTTTGACCGTATTTAAATTTTTCACTCTATATATTTTAGCTTTTGTTTAATTATATATATATATATATATATATATATATATATATATATATATATATATATATATATATATATATATATATATATATATGATTTAATTTTTTTAAAGTAAATTATTACTATTCATATTATTGCTATTATTAATTTTTTTTTAAAAAAATAATTTATTTTTTATTAAAAAAAAACTGAAAATATTAATATTTTTTTTAAATTTTCGGTTGGTTTTAAATAATTGAAAATGAAAGTTGGAATAAAAGTCAAAAGTGGCTGAAAATTAAAAAAATCAAAAGTAAAAGAAAGTTGTTTTTTTTAAAGAAAAGAAAAGAAAGTGGCATTTTCTTTTAAATAAATAAAAGAAAGTGGACAATTAAAAATATAAAAATCATTAAAGTTGTGTTTTAAAAAATAAAAGATAAGCAAGGTGGGATTTCTTTTTATAAAATAATAAAAGCATTTAGTAAGTGGGATTTCTTTTAATTAAAAAAAGATAAAAAAATAAAAAAATAAAAAAATAATAAAAATAAAATCTGAAAATTTCGAAATTTTTTGCTATAAATAGAAGAGAAATTTGAGGGGAGAAGGGGAAGAGAAGAAAAATTTTAGAGAGAAGAATCTGAAAAACAAAAATCTTAAAGAGTGTTAGCAAATAGTAAAAACAAAAAACAAAAAAAAAAACGAAAAAAATCTAAAAAATTAGTCTTCCTTTTCTACAAATCTTATTCTGAAGTTCAATTCGGGTTATTAATTCTTATTACTGAAATTCGGATACTGGGTATTTTTGAGGTTGTTGTTGCTGTGATATTGTTGTGTTGTTATTTGGTGTGTTGATCACCGGTGTTCTTTTATTTCCAATATCAGGTACATACCTAATTATGTTTAAATGATAAGATGAATACATGGGAAGTATGCAAATTCTGAAATTTTAAATAGTTTCTATTTCTATCTTCTTTTACAGATTATGTTTAAATAAATTCAATATTAATATTCTGTAAGTTTTTGTTATAAATTTAAATAATTAAATCTTGTTGTAGCAATAATAATTCACTTCAAAAATGGTTATTAAATAATATAATTATAAATATGTTTCTTAATGTTCAAATGATTTAGTAATTGAAGTAAGAATGAGTTATTTTTCTTTATTAATTGGATTAATTAAAACTTGTTAGTTCATTAGCTTCAAATATTTTAACATCATTTTTTAAGATAATTTGTAAATATGTAGTTACATTTAAAAAAAAATGTGAATTGTAATTATTTTGCGTAATTTAGGCATTTAGGTACGGTTTAAGTTTTAAATGATAAAAGAATTGTTTTCTTCAAATTTATCAAATCTCCAAATATAGGTTTAAATAATTAAGGTTGATTATGATTTTGAAAAATAGTTGTAAATAGTTAATATCAAGGGTTTAAGTCAAAAATAGTAAAAACTTTAAAAAAAAAATGAGTTTAAATTAGTTGTAAGATAATTGGTTTAGTTTGTATATATATTAATTGTCGATTTTGCACTTATATTTTCAGTTTTATTTAAGTAATGTCTATTTTTATTAAACATTTATCTAAATATAACAAATAATATGTTTTTCTTTAAGCTAATATAAAAAAACGAATTTAAATAAAATTATAGTTAATTTATAATTGTTGTTTTTCTAAAAAATAAACTTAGTTTTGAACGATTGATTCTGAGATCTAGACCTCAATTTCTCGATTTTCACCCATATCTTTCTCGATCGACAGTAGCAATTTCAGCTCGCTCCACACATGCCTTCAACATATCAGCTGATTCACGATCATCAGCTGCCACAACTTGGGATCTATGCATTTTTTAAAACTTTAAACACACACATTCTTCGCACGTGTGTCAGCAGCATCCCTTTCCACATTTTCCTCTTTTCTTGTTGCGTCGTGAATTTTGTTCCCATCAGTGCTGCCGGCGACGCTGCTACTGCCGGAGACACCCATCTCCAGCGACTTCCCCCGTAAGTCCGCCCACTTTTCTCTCTCTTCCGACTCTCTCTCTTGTCCCCCCCACCCCCCACCCCTTTCCCCTTTTTTGTGTGTGATTTGCAGGTACTAGAGGCGGCGGACGAGGCGAGCTTTTGGCATTTGGAAGCGAGGAGCAAAGCTACATCGGCCAAAACGAGTAGGTTTGGCGGTAGTTGACCCGGGCGCATCAAAGCTTACTTTCAGGTTTTTCCACCGGGAGTTGGTACCTCCCGATCTCTCGTTTATTCTGTACGTCCTTTTACGTATTGTAACTAGCATCTTGTGTGTGGTTTAATCTATCGTTAGCTAGCAAGCATCCTTTTGCGTAATTCTATTAAAGTTCGTCTCTTTTACCGTAGTCTGTTGGAGGGATAGTGGCCGCGGCGGAGGATGGTACTGTAAGGTCATGTCCTCGGGGGGTGGGGGTGGAGGTGAGCAGGGGGGCAGGGAGCGGTCCTGTGGGTAGGGCGGGAGGTTTGGGTGGGGAGAGGTTAAAGGACGCTCAGAGATTGAGGATCGGGTCGTGGAACGTAGGCACACTAACGGGTAAGTCCATTGAGTTGGCAAAGATTCTCCAGAAGAGGAGGGTCAACATAGCATGTGTGCAGGAAACTAGGTGGAAAGGGACGAAGGCGAGGGATGCAGATGAGTTTAAGTTGTGGTACTTCGGGGTTGAGAGGGGTAAGAATGGAGTAGGTATCTTGGTAGATAGGAATCTTAGGGAGTCCGTGGTTGAGGTTAGGCGAGTGGATGATAGGTTAATGTCTATTAAACCGGTTATTGGCGGTAGTGTTCTCAATGTCATTAGCGCTTACGCGCCGCATGCAGGCCTAGCTGAGGAGGTTAAAAGGCGTTTTTGGGAGGGCTTGGATGAGTTGGTGAGTAGTATTCCCCAATCCGAGAAGTTAGTTATTGGAGGGGACTTTAATGGTCATATTGGGGCGGAGGCTGGTGGTTACGGTGAGGTGCATGGCGGCTTTGGCTTTGGGGTTAGGAACGGAGGGGCACTTCGCTGCTTGATTTCGCTAGGGCTTCGGAGCTTTTGATCGCGAACTCGTCATTTCCAGAAGAGGGAGGAGCATTTGGTTACTTTCAAAAGTTCCACGGCGAGGACTCAGATTGATTACCTCCTCCTCGGAAGGAGCGATAGAGGGTTGTGCAAGGATTGCAAGGTTATTCCGGGAGAGTCCCTTTCAACTCTTCATAGACTCCTAGTGATGGATGTAGGTCTCCGGGTGAAGAGGAAGAGGAGGGGTTCTCGGGGCCGACCGCGGATTAGATGGGGAACTTTGACTAAGGACAAAAGCCCAGGAGTTGGAGAGGAAGCTAGTTGATGGGGGAGCTTGGAGTAGCTCTGGGGAAGCGGACGCAATGTGGTTAGTGACGGCGAACTTGGTTAGGGAGGCTGCGCGAGATGTGCTTGGGGTAGCCAAGGGCTATTCAGGCAGGCACCAAGGTGACTGGTGGTGGAATGAGGTAGTCCAAGGAAAAGTGGAGGCGAAGAAGGCGGCGTTTGATAAGTTGTCAGGGAGCTCAAGCGAAGAAGAAAGGAGAGCGAACAAGGAGAACTATAAGGTGGCGAGGAAGGAAGCGAAACTGGCGGTCACGGAAGCTAAAAATGCAGCGTTTGGGCGCATATACGAGGAATTGGGGGAGAAAGGCGGGGACAGAAAGTTATTCCGGTTGGCTAAGGTGAGGGAGAAGAAGGCGCGGGATCTAGACCAAGTTAGGTGCATCAAGGACGAGGATGGTAGGGTTCTGACGGGGGAGTCGCAAGTCAAGCGGAGATGGCAGGAATACTTTCGAGACCTGCTTAACGAAAAGGGGGATCGAGTCTTAGAGCTAGGGGAGCTGGGACATTCAGAGAAACATGATTAGGTGGGCACTGCAGGCACATTAAGGAGGAGGAGGTCTTGAGGGCGTTGCGTAGGATGAGTAGGGGTCGAGCGACTGGGCCAGACGAAATTCCGGTGGAGTTTTGGAAATGCATGGGTAGGTCGGGAGTGGAGTGGTTGTCCAGGTTGTTCAATGTGATCTTTAGGACCAAGAGGATGCCGGAGGAGTGGAGATGGAGTACAGTGGTTCCCTTGTACAAAAACAAAGGGATATCCAGTGTTGCAACAACTATAGGGGTATCAAATTAATAAGTCACACCATGAAGGTCTGGGAGAGGGTGATCGAGGCGAGGGTGAGGGAGATGTCATCTATATCTGTGAACCAGTTTGGTTTCATGCCGGGTCGCTCTACTACAGAAGCTATCCACCTTGTGAGGAGGGTGGTGGAACTGTTCAGGGATAAGAGGAAGGACCTGCATATGGTGTTTATCGACTTGGAGAAGGCGTACGATAAGGTCCCTAGAGAGGTTCTGTGGAGATGCTTGGAGGCGAAGAGCGTGCCAGAAGCCTACATCAGAGTGATCAAAGACATGTATGATAGAGCCAAGACTAGGGTTAGGACGGTGGGTGGCGACTCGGACCATTTTCCGGTGGTTATGGGGCTACATCAAGGATCTGCGCTAAGCCCTCTCTTATTTGCCTTGGTAATGGATGCTCTAACTCGCCATATTCAAGGGGATGTGCCATGGTGTATGCTCTTTGCTGACGACATAGTCTTGATAGACGAGACGAGGGCTGTTGTTAATGCGAGGTTGGAGGTCTGGAGACAGACCCTCGAGTCTAAGGGTTTTATACTAAGCAGGTCTAAGACAGAGTATCTAGAGTGCAAGTTTAGCGCCGAGTCGAGCGAAGTAGGTTGGGACGTGAAGCTGGGATCTCAGGTCATAGCCAAGAGGGACAGTTTCAGATATCTTGGATCAGTGATTCAAGGGGACGGAGAGATTGACGGGGATGTCACTCACCGTATAGGAGCGGGGTGGTTGAAGTGGAGGCTCGCATCGGGAGTCTTGTGTGACAAGAAAGTTCCACAGAAACTCAAGGGGAAGTTTTATAGAGCGGTGGTTAGACCTGCCATGTTGTATGGGGTGGAGTGCTGGCCTGTGAAGAACTCTCATGTCCAGAGAGAATGAGAGTTGCGGAGATGAGGATGCTCAGGTGGATGTGCGGGCTCACCAGATTAGATAAGATTAAGAATGAAGTTATTCGGGAGAAGGTGGGGGTGGCCCCAGTGGATGAGAAGATGCGAGAGGCGAGACTCAGGTGGTTTGGGCATGTGCGGAGGAGAAGCCCTGATGCACCGGTGAGGAGTTGTGAGCGACTGGCGGTGGTTGGCGCGAGTCGAGGCGGAGGGAGGCCTAAGAGGTATTGGGGTGAGGTGATTAGGCAGGATATGGCTAGAATGGGGATTTCCGAGGACATGACCCTTGATAGGAAAGTTTGGAGGTCTAGTATTAGGGTTGTAGGGTAGGGCCTTCTAGAATTCTTAGTACTTCTGTTAGGGGCTGAGTGGGGTTTGGTAGCGATCTCTATAGTTAATTAATGTATTGTATTGTGCCTCTTATGGTAGTAACCGATTGGTATTATCGCATGTCATTCTACTTTTGGTTTTATGTTTAGATAATTATTTATTTGATTTATCCCGGATTTACTAACATTATTTTGTTTTGTTTTGTTTGTTGATTTTCTCTCTCTTTTTCTGAGCCGAGGGTCGGCCGGAAACAGCCTCTCTACCCTTTCGGGTAGGGGTAAGGCCTGTGTACGTATTACCCTCCCCAGACCCCACTTTGTGGGAACATACTGGGTAGTTGTTATTGTTAGTTTTGAACGATTGGAAATAAAAAATAATTTTACCATACACGCTTTAATGTGGCTATAATTTTGATAATTTTGAATAAATGATTTTATTGGTTTTTCTTTTATATATATTACCACTCAAGATTTTTTAATATTGTTCTAATTATGTTTCTTTTATTATTAAGTTAAGAAATTTCGTATTTACAAAAAATAATAAAAAAATATAATATTAATAATAAATAATAATAAAAAATAATTCCGAAAAAAAATATTTTCTGTTTAAACATAGATTAAAATCTGTTTCATTAAGTCTTTGTCATAAATTAGATAAGTATTGCATTTTTAATTTCTAAATTAATTATGAGATTTCTTTATTTATAAAAACTAAAAAAAGGAAATGTAGTCATTTTAGGATTATTTTGTTAATAAATGAGACGAGACTCGCCAAATAAATCGCAAAAACCGTGAAGCCCTCATAAGTGTATATATTTAGAAATCCGAGATTGGCCGTTTAGTAAATTTTCACGGCATTCTCAAAATAATAACGCGTTAATAGTTTTAAGCGCGTATTTAATAATTGTACCTCCTTAAACTCGGGTACACATTTATGTGACCCCCAATCCAAATCCCAATGAAGTCGGAATATATCAAAAAATTGCGGACACATTTATGTGACGAAATTCGAGATATATTCTCACGACATTATAATTTTCTTCTAACAATTAAAACGGTTTGGAGTGGTAGTTTGCACATTAGTTCATATTTGTATTAAAATCGGATAATCAAGCCAAATATAACAGTTGAGCGACCATGCTAGAACCACGGAACTCGGGAATGCCTAACACCTTCTCCCGGGTTAACAGAATTTCTTATCCGGATTTCTAGTTCGCGGACCATTAAATAGAGTCAAACCTTTCCTCAATTCGAGATTCAACCGGTGACTTGGGACACCATAAATCTCCCAAGTGGAGACTCAGAATATCTCAATAAATAAATCCCGTTTTGGTTGTCCTTTAATTGGAAAAACTCTATCGCTCCCTCGCGGGTTAGCGTAAAAAGGAGGTGTGACAGCTCTGGCGACTCTGCTGGGGACTATTTGACCCAGAACCACTGGTTCAGGGTTAGAAATTCGAGCTTAGAATAATTGTTGTATTTGGCTTTATTTATTATCTGATATTTTTTTTATGTGCAAAATGATAACTTTACCGCTTTAATATTATTTGAACTGTATATATAAACTGTGCCGAAATCCTACTTCTTTTTGAGTTATAAAAATGGTGCATACGTTCGCGTAGCCCACTTTTCAAAATTATTCCAAATAAGTGAGTGTTAGGGTAAGTGACAAGGCCGGACAGACTTTAGTGCTCCCGTTACGTCACCCCCTCCTCAGCCCCAGTTGTCCACTCGGGTAAGCCAGGTTTAGAACAATAAACCTAGTTTTTAAACCTAGAATAACAAAGCTTCATGCCGGATCCCTAGTAGGAACGTTTGTTTGCATCATGTTGCATTTGACTTAGGGGACTCAACACAGGGGTTGGGTCCGTCTAGGACAGGTAACCTGAAATGAAAAGACCATCCTACTACATGAGATTATGTGCATTTATTTGATTAGATCGGCATGCTGACCAGTTTAAAATTGAATAACAATAAGTTTTGTCCAAACAATGTCAAATCCTATTAGCGTTTCTTCAAAAATAATATTTTTTTTTGGGTGTTAAAAAGATTTTTTTAAACTCGATTTGTTTTCTTTGGCGAACTACGCCGATTTGATTCTCACCGGATGTGAGATACGTAGGCAACCCCCATCGGGTCCAATCTCCCTTTTTCAAAAACAGTCATTAAAAATGTGTCAAAGATTTTCGGTCATAAATAAGTTGGTAATTTGTTTCATTTAAGTAAATATGCTTTCATAAAAGTTTTAAGAGTCACCCTTGAAACCTTGAATCTTCAGGATCAGATGGATGCTATCCAAGAATCACCTCAGGTTATCATGGAAAGAGCTCGGATACAACTACAAGAATGGTGGGATGATCTAGAGGAAGATGGTCGAGTGTGGGTGAAAAAACATTTGGGCCCTCTGCTAGACATACTGTATGTCAAGCCACGGGATGACTTGATCAAAGCTTTGGTGACCTTCTGGGATCCTGTTAATAATGTGTTCCATTTTTTCGATTTCGAACTCACTCCTACCTTAGAGGAAATAGCCGGTTACATTGCTTTCGGCCAAGAGTTAAAGGAGCAGAAGCTCATATTTCCCAGGGCCCCATCGGTGCATAAATTCTTTGATCTCTTGAAGATCGGCAAGAAAACAAGCAATGATCGCGTACAAAACGGGAGTTGCAAGTTCTACTTCTTGTATTACGGATTCGGAAACTCAGACGGATTTGAAACACATGAAAAAGGATTGAATAACCAACAGAACAAAGGCCTATGGGAGATTCATCGCCGATTCGCTTTTATTGTGGCATTTCTAGGAATCATGGTGTTTCCAAACTCAGAAGGTTCCATAGACACCCGCATGGCAAGAATTGCACAGGTTCTTGTGGATAAAAAAGACCACACCATTGTCCCACCGGTATTATCCGATATGTACCGGGCTTTGACCTTATGCAAATCTGGAAGCCCGCTTTTTGAAGGCTGCAGCATTCTCCTGCAAATGTGGATGATCGAACATGTTCGACACCACCCTAAATTCTTAAAACATGCTTCAGACGGAACCAACTTCATCGTTAAATACGAAGAAAGGGTGGGAGATTTTATAACACCCAAGGGATTTGAAGCATGGATTTTCTATCTAAAAAATTTTGCGGATCAAATTGAATGGACTATATGGTGGCTCCCGATAAAGGAGATCATTTACATGACTACTTCAAAGGGCTATTTGATGATAATAGGGGCAAGAAGTATACAACCCTATGCGCCTCAAAGAGTTTTGAGACAACTTGGGAGATATCGGGTGATACCAGAGAAGATGGACTTGAGCAACATAGCCATCGAATTGCATCCAGAGGTAGCTATCCCTGAGAAGATGGTGAATGAAGATTGGCATTGTTGCCGGTATTTAAAGAGTAACACCATAGTGCCAGACCCAATAAAAGGCGAGTTCGATCCCGAGTATGTTGCTTGGTTTCAAAGAAGTTTTCGTGTGAGCCCTAGGCCCGAGCTCGAGGCGATCAGACCTACCAAAAGGCCTCATGTTCAAGCTTTCGATGATAAAATCCAAGAAATATTAGCTTGGCTAGCTAAAGAACGTGAATACAAAGATCGTATTGGAGAACTAGAGAAACGTGTACAGAATCTCCAATATGAAAATGGCTTACAGATTGCAGCTGACGAAGGGATAAAAAAGAAGTTGACTCAAGAAAATGACACTCTCAAGGCTCGAATCTGGCGGATCAGAAAAGAAGCCAACAGCCAAACAAGAAGCCGAACTGATCAAAGGTTGATAGACAAGCTAAACCAACAGCTCAGAGAAAGCCAAGAAAAGTTGGAGAGGTCCGAGGCTAGCAAGGAAGGGATGCAGGCCAGATGGGCAAGAGGCGCAGCGGAGCGAAGAGAATACTTGCGGCAGGTCAAAAGGGATTGTGAGATGAGCGTCGGGGCATTGAGAGAGACAATTTTCACTCTCCAAGAACAGATCCACAGACAGGCTCTTGAAGCTAGAGAAGACAAGGAGCGGTGTTACAAGATGATGGCCCGAATGGAGGGACAAATGAAAAGATTCCAAGATCGACTTACAGATGAGGCGCGAATATTGGGATTAAAAAACCGACAGATAGAGCAGTTATTCAGAGAAAGGGATAACATTCGGAGAAGGATTGACGAGATTGGACGCTACATTCACATGAGGTGCCTATCATGTGAAAGGATGCCCCGGGATGTCCTTTTTTCCTCTATCATGGATTATGTCCGTCGGATCATGGAAGAATTGAAAGATCTGCAAAGAAGTCTTGCACCAAGGACCACAGCCAGGCCAAACAGGACCCCACCAGCGCAAAAGCTCAAAATCTTAGAACTTTCCTAGTTATGAACTTGTATTTCCTTTTGGGTCTAGTCATAAGACTTTTGTATAAAAGGGCCGAATGTATTTTGACCATCTTTTGTAAGTTTGACTTGTTGTTAAATCCAGTTTGTTTTTGGAAAACCTTTTGAAAAATATTTTATTGTATTCACACGAACTACGCTAGGGTCTGATTCATGCAGGGACATGATACGTAGGCAATCTACATAAGATTCGACCATTACTTATAGTAAAAAAGGGGAAAATAAATAAGAGAAATAAGAGAAATAATGGATAGGCGTAGACGATAAGCTGGGATGACGCATGCGGTCTAAGCAAAAGCATAATAGAAATGGTTCATTACATAGGGACATTGCATACCCAATGTGCTTTTACCATCTCTGTTAAAATTTCAACACTAACAAGTTTGTTGCTATTCCTGTTCAGTTAGTGTTAGAGTGTACTGGCATCACACAATTATCATACAAGATCGAAAGGACCTATACCTAAAAGTATGACTGGGTCAGACCACAGCAGCGAGTCAGAAAAATCAATGAGCCAGATGCTCAAAGAAGCTCCTCAAAAAATGGAACAGATGCGGTTGGAAATAAGCGAAATGCAGACGGCGCTAGCCAAAGCACAAAAGAGTCATGACGCACCCACTACTCCTGCTTTCCTACCAGGTTTTACCCCAGAATACTTTTCTCCCGGTCCCTCGACAAGAGTCCCAGACCTCCATTACCACCAGGGAAGAGATGCTCACGACTACCCAGCTCCACCACAAAATCAGAACCCTCCACCACCAAAGGGCCCTATCTTTGTGGCACCTCCCCCAGCTCCACTGCAAAGATCATCAAGTGAACCATTATTTCAGGTTCACGACGCTCAGTATTACCCCCCAGAACCCACGTTCAGGGCACCCGAACCATCCACCTACACTCCTCCCTTTGAAGCCCAGTGGAAAAACCGGCCAATAGCTCAGAACAAGATGAGATGCTACGGAAATTCAAGAGCCCGGAGCAATCCCTTAGGAATATGCAAGGGTTGGGCAGCCAAGTCAGTGTGGCCTACAAAGACCCGTGTCCTTTCCCCGATGTTCAATTGCCGGCGGGATTCAAAATGCCAAAGTTTGATCTATATGAGGGACACGGTGATCCCATGTCTCATCTACGAGGATTTTGCAGCAAGATGAGGGGTGCAGGCGGCAAAGATGAGCTATCGATAGCTTATTTTGGACAGAGTTTGAGCGGGTCTGCGCTGGAATGGTATACAAGGCAGGATCCTAGCAGATGGTACACTTGGGATGATTTGGCGCAATCATTTGCCGGGCACTTTCAATATAATCTTGAGATCGTCCCTGACCGTCTCACATTGTTAAAACGGGAGAAGAAACCGGGGGAGAGTTTCTGGGAATTTGGGTTTCGTTGGAGAGAACAAGCGGCTAGAGTTGATCCTCCTATGAGAGAGGGGGAGATGGTAGATTACTTTCTACAGACTCTCGAGCCAACTTACTACGGTCATTTGGTGACCTCGGTGGGAAAAACCTTCAACGAAGTGGTCAAAATGGGAGGCATGATAGAAGAAGGCCTCAAGACCAACAAAATCTTAAGTTATTCAGCGATCAAGGCAACAACGCAGGCTATTCAGAGCGGCACAGGATGTGCGCTCGGAAAGAAGAAAAAAGAGGATGTCACAACGGTAGAAGCTGGTAATTGGTCTCGATCCAAAGGTCCTACTCCCCATCACCAATTCAGGCCCCCTCACCCAAATTACCCACACATTCCGAATTATCCCGCACAATCCTATTACCCTCCTCAATAACAACATTTTTCTGTCCATCAAGCACAAGCATACACCCAACCTCCAGTACGCCCACAATGGTGTGCGCCAACCCCACATAATACCTACTCAGCTCCCCATAACAACTACCCACCACCAAGGGCCTACAGAAATCCAACAGGGCCAAGTTTCCGGGGAAATCCGACTTTCAGGAATGAAAAGACTCAGAGACAGAGGACATTTACCGAATTATGAGAAACTTATACTGCTTTATTTCACAAATTGAAGCAGATAGGTTTGTTGAGTCCTATTGAGCCCAGATTACCAAATCCCTTACCTCAAAATTTGGACCACTCGGTGAAATGTGAATATTGTTCGGGGGCTCCCGGGCATACTACCGAGAGATGTTGGAAACTAAAGCATGCAATCCAAGATCTTATTGATGCTAATAAGATTGAGGTTCAGGCACCCGAGGTACCCAACATTAACCAAAACCCACTACCAACCCACCATGAGGCCCGTATGATCGAGATCGTGCAAGGAGAGGAAGAACCCAAGAAGCCATCGCAGACAGTGATGATGATCAGGGACAGTACAAAAGAGAAATCAACCAGTGTGGAAGGGGAGGTACCAACTAAGAGGGAGGTGGTCAAGCCTGTGATAATATTGGGGAAAAGCCCATCGGCCACTACGGAGAAACCAAAAACAACAAAGTTGGTTGTGTCCGGAGCACCGTCTGCACCAGTAATGATCGTGAAAGGAGTCTGTAGGGAACCGGTCATCATAAAGCCGGTAGCTCAATTGCCAGTAACGGATAGCAAGGCCGTGCCTTGGAAGTATGAAAAGGCAACAGTGTGTACAAGGGAAAACAAGTGGAGGAAGAGATACGTGAGGCTCAAGGGTTGACTTGTTCAGGGAGATGCTTTGCTCCCGTAGAGTTAAGGAAATCTAATCCCACGGCGGTGAAAAAGCCAGTAACAGAAGAGGAAGCTGAAGAGTTCTTGAAGAAGATGAAAGCCCAAGACTACTCTATTGTGGAGCAGTTGAGGAAAACCCCAGCCCAAATATCATTGTTATCTTTGTTAATCCATTCCAAGGATCATTGCCATTCTTTGTTGAAGATCCTGAATGAGGCCCATGTTCCAGAAAAGTTTTCTGTAAATCACTTGGAGAAGATTGTGCATAAAATCTTTGAAGTCAACCGAGTGACATTTTCTGATGATGAATTGCCAAGAGAGGGCACATAACATAATAAAGCCTTATACTTGATCGTGAAGTGTGAAGACTCAGTGGTCAATCGTGTATTGGTGGATAATGGTTCAAGTGCCAATATTTGTACTTTGGCTACTCTGAACAAACTGAAGATTGATCAGGACAAAGTCAGTAAGAATAACGTTTGCATCAGAGGATTTGATGGAGGGAATACTAGCTCGGTGGGTGATATCATATTAGAACTGACCATTGGCCCAGTCGATTTCACTATGGAATTCCAAGTGGTGGATGTGGATGCATCATACACTCTGCTATTGGGGCGACCCTGGATTCATGCCGCCAAAGCAGTGCCTTCTACGCTGCACCAGATGGTTAAGTTCGAGTGGGATAGACGGGAGATAGTATTGCATAGGGATGATGGCACAGGCATTATGAGTGATACCGTGGTGCCATTCATAGAAACGGATGATGACAAGGGACCATGGGTATACCAAGTCTTCGAAGGGGTTTCAGTGGACAAGATTTTCGAAGGCGAGGACCTTGCTTTTCCCAGGATCTCAGCTTCAACCTTCATGATCGCCTCAGAAATGATGAACTGTGGGTTCATACGAGGAAAAGGTTTGGGAGCCAAACTCCAAGGTATCATTCAACCCGTTTCTTTGCCTGAAAATTTGGAGACATTCGGGTTAGGGTTCAAGCCGACGGTTGCAGATGTGAAGAGAGCTCACAAAATGAAAAAGAAAGTCTGGGTCCTTCCCAAGCTAGTTCCACGCCTCTCCCGGTCTTTTGTGAAAGCAGGTTTCAGGAGGATGTCAAACCCAAAGATCCTCGGACCGTCAATTGGGCCAGATGGAGATCTGGATAAGAGTTTTGAAAGGTTGTTTGCTGATGTTAACATGATCGAAGTTGGAGAAGGTTCCAATAATGCAGACGTACAGTATATGGGGCCCAGGGTCAAAACCAACAATTGGACGGCTACTCCTCTTCCCATCTGGAAGAAGTCTTGGTAGTAGGCTCTGGATTTTCTTTTGTTTCCTGGATTATTCCACAGTTGTAATCCAGTTTTGATTTATTTGTAGTGTGAAACTCTGTTATCCCTCATTTTCAATAAAAATGAAAGTTCCCTTTATTTTCTTGATTTTTGATTTTTGTATCTTTTCATTTCTGAACAGTTCTGTTTTTACCGGTTCCAATGTCATGGCATGCGCAACGGATCTTCAACCTAGTCTAAGAAGTCAATCTGAATCCAAATTAATTATGCACGAAGTCAATTATGAGGATGAATCGAAATACGAGGAAGATGAGGCTTTTGAAGAGATTAACAGGGAATTAACTCATTTTGAAGAAAAACCTAAGCCTAACTTAAACGATACTGAAGCTGTCAACTTAGGAGATGAGGATAATGTTAGGGAAACCAAAATCAGCATTCACATTGAGCCAAGTATCAGGGAAGAGCTAATCAAAACACTGTTTGAATTCAAAGATATTTTTGCATGGTCGTATGATGACATGCCAGGGTTAAGCACGGATCTAGTGGTACATAAATTGCCCATTGATCCGGCATGTCCTCCTGTCAAGCAGAAATTGAGGAAGTTCAAAACCGATATGAGCGTAAAGATCAAAGAAGAAGTAACCAAGCAGTTGATAGCAAAGGTTATTCGGGTTACTCGATATCCCGAATGGTTGGCCAATGTGGTGCCAGTGCCGAAGAAGGATGGGAAAATTCGGGTATGTGTCGATTATCGCAATCTGAACAGGGCAAGCCCGAAAGATAACTTCCCACTACCCAACATCCATATCTTGATAGACAATTGCGCAGGGCGAGAGATTGGATCCTTTGTGGATTGCTATGCAGGATACCATCAGATCCTAATGGATGAAGAAGATGCAGAAAAGACAGCTTTCATCACTCCTTGGGGAACTTATTGCTACAGGGTAATGCCGTTTGGTTTGAAGAACGCTGGGGCAACATACATGAGAGCAATGACTACTGTGTTTCATGACATGATACACAAAGAGATTGAGGTGTATGTAGACGATGTAATCATAAAATCCAGGCGACAGGAAGACCATGTGGCAGATCTGAGGAAGTTTTTTCAGAGACTTCGGAGGTACGACATTAAGCTCAATCCAGCCAAATGTGCATTTGGGGTTCCCTCGGGAAAAATGCTTGGATTCATTGTCAGTTGGCGAGGTATTGAGTTGGATCCATCAAAGATCAAATCCATACAAGAATTGCCAGCACCAAAGAACAAAACTGAAGTAATGAGTCTTTTGGGAAGATTGAATTACATCGGCCGATTCATTGCTCAACTCACATAAACATGTGAACCTATTTTTAGGCTATTAAAGAAGGATGCTGCAGTCAAGTGGACTGAAGAATGCCAAGAGGCTTTTGATAAGATAAAGGAGTATTTGTCAAACCCACCTGTGTTGGTTCCACCTGAACCCGGGAGGCCTCTGATTCTTTATCTAACAGTTTTGGACAATTCTTTCGGCTGCGTATTGGGGCAACATGACATCACCGGCAGAAAGGAACAAGCCATCTATTATCTCAGTAAGAAGTTCACCGCATATGAAGTTACGTACACTCATCTTGAGAAGACATGTTGCGCCCTAACTTGGGTGGCACAGAAGCTGAAGCATTATTTGTCTTCCTACACTACTTATCTCATTTCACGTTTGGATCCATTGAAGTATATTTTCCAGAAACCTATGCCTACAGGAAGGTTAGCAAAATGGCAAATATTACTTACGGAATTTGACATCATCTATGTGACGAGGACGGCCATGAAAGCCCAAGCACTAGCCGACCACTTAGCTGAGAATCCTGTTGATAATGAATACGAACCTTTAAGGACGTATTTTCCGGATGAAGAAGTGTTGCAAATTGATGAGTTAGAACTAACCAAGGAGCCAGGGTGGAAGCTTTTCTTTGACGGAGCTGCAAATGCAAAGGGAGTCGGAATAGGAGCAGTACTTATTTCTAAAACAGGACATCATTATCATGTTACGGCTCAGTTGCGCTTCTATTGTACCAACAATATGGCTGAATACGAAGCATGCATTTTGGGGTTATGATTAGCTGTGGACATGGATGTCCGGGACGTCTTGGTCTTGGGAGACTCGGACCTTTTGGTACATCAGGTTCAAGGCGAGTGGGAAATAAGAGATTTGAAGCTTATCTCGTATCGCCAATGTTTGCATGACCTGACGAAGCGTTTCCGGTCAATAGAATTCAGACATATCCCAAGAATGCATAATGAGGTCGCCGATGCTTTGGCTACTCTAGCATCGATGTTGCGTCACCCGGACAAGATTCATGTTGATCCGTTATATATTCAAGTTCGGGATCAACATGCCTATTGCAATGTGGTGGAGGAAGAAATTGATGGCGAGCCATGGTTTCATGATGTCCAAGAATACCTCAGGATGGGAATATACCCAGAGCAGGCAACTGGAGATCAAAAGAGGGCTATTCGGCAGTTGGCAAACGGATTTTTCCTTAGTGGAGGAGTCTTGTACAAGAGAACCCCGGATTTGGGATTGCTAAGATGTATAGATGCAGGCCAAGCCACGACAGTGATGACAGAGGTGCATGCCGGAGTTTGTGGGCCACATATGAGTGGGTATGTATTGGCAAATAAGATCTTACTGGCAGGATATTACTGGCTCACCATGGAGAGTGATTGTATAAATTTTGTATGGAAGTGCCATCAGTGTCAGGTGCACGGAGATTTTATTCATTCTCCGCCAACGGAATTGCACACGATGTCAGCACCTTGGCCATTTGTTGCGTGGGGCATGGATGTCATTGGACCGATCGAGCCGGTAGCTTCCAACGGTCATAGGTTCATTCTAGTAGCCATTGATTATTTCACCAAGTGGGTGGAGGCGAAGACGTTCAAGTCAGTAACCAAGAAAGCCGTGGTAGACTTCGTCCATTCCCATATCATCTGTAGATTTGGGATCCCAAAGATGATTATCACGGACAACGGTGCTAATCTTAACAGTGGTTTGATGAAAGAAGTGTGTCAACAGTTCAAGATTACACACCGTAATTCCACCCCATATCGTCCCAAAGAAAATGGCGCGGTTGAGGCAGCAAACAAGAATATCAAGAAGATACTGAGAAAAATGGTAGAAGGATCTAGGCAATGGCATGAAAAGCTACCATTTGCATTATTGGGTTATCGCACTACGGTTCGCACTTCAATAGGTACAACTCCTTACTTGCTGGTATACGGAACTGAAGCAGTAATACCAGCAGAAGTTGAGATTCCATCCCTCCGAATTGTCACCGAAGCTGAGATTGATGATGATGAATGGGTCAAAACTCGATTAGAGCAGTTGAGCCTAATTGATGAAAAAAGATTGGCAGCAGTATGTCATGGCCAATTGTATCAGAAGAGAATGGCAAGAGCTTACAATAAGAAGGTGTGAGCACGTGATTTTTACCCTACACATGAGTTATTCCTATAAAATTCAAAATAAATGATTTTTCCTTATTTCTTTAAATTTTGTGTGAATTTTGTGTTAGTTGTTTTGCATGTTATTTGCGTGTGATAAATGAAAATACAAAAATTTGAATCTTTAGGAAATTAATTCTTTTTCTAACAAATTAAAGAAAAAATCAAAAAAATTAGTTAGCTTTTAAATTGATAATTGTCAAAAAGAGGTAATTAGTTTAATTTTTAATAAGTTTCAAATAATTACAAAGTAGAATAAATACAAAATACAAAAAAAAATACAAAAGAGTAAAATACAAAAAATACAAGTTAGATTAATAAAGAAAAACAAAGAACAAAAGATTGGGCCAATTGGTCCCCAAGTGACTGGCCCAAACGGATCCCAGCGACCCAACCCAGGCCCAAAACCCTCTCAGCCGCCCCAGCCCAACGGACCGATCTCCACCCGGTTTCCCCCCCTTTTTAATCTCAACCGTCCGAGATTCTAATCCAATGGCCCCAATTTATTCTTACAATTTAAGTACATAAAACCTTAAAAGACATAACAAAAGACCTTAAAAATTCCAAACACTCACTTCCTGTCTTCTTCTCCAAACCAGCCGCCCCTTCTTCTCTTCTTCATAACCCATGGCCGCCGCTAGGGTTCTGCCACCCACGGCGGCGGCCGGCCATCTTTCCCGGCCAAAATTACATCAAAATGACCCCCTCATCTTCCCCATCACTTTCCCACTATCTTTTTCTTTCAAAACCCAACAGGATCCCCCAAATATCACAAACCCTAGGCGCCGCCACCCACCTCTCACGGCGGCGCCACCTCAAAATCAACAAAAATCAACACCCCATTATACTCTTTAACATCGTGACGAATATTAAGTCAAAAAAAGGGCTGTTGTACCTTCAAAAATAATTCAAAAGTTGCCGAAAAATTCAAGAAATGATGCCGGGTTGTCGAAATGCAAAGAGATTCAAGAAAAGAAGAAAGAAAAACAGAAGAAAACGAAAAGAATAAAGGAAAAACAGAATAGATTCAGAAGAAAAAAGGAAAAAAGAAAACGAAAAAAAAACAGAAGGAAATTGAGCTAAGTCTTCTTCTTTATTTCTAATTTTTGTTTAATTCAATGGCATGACTGAGTTCGATTTCTGAAACTGTGACAAAAATGATGTTTTGATTGATATTTTTTGACTCTTGTGAATACAGTTTCCTTCTAATTTTGATTCATTGTTAGGTTTCTTTAGATTGTTGAATCTGTGAATTTTAGTTTTCGGCCATGTTCTGATTTTATTAGTATCTTTAGGTTTTTAGATTTTGTTAAATTTGCTAATTTCTGTTAGTTTGAATCATGTTAGACTTTTAGATTTTAATTGTGTTAGACTTTTAGATTCTAATTTCTGTTAGTTCGAATTTAGTTTCTCAGATTTAATAAAGTGAAACTTAACAGTAAAGATCCTACTGAATTTTTTGACATATTAATGATAGGAATTAATGGGAATCTGTTTCGATCCTGTTTTGATTGTGGTTGTCGGAATCGTTTTGATAGTTCAATTATAATTGTTGAATTTGTTAATAATAGGGTTGATTGGTTATAGCTGAAATTATTGATTTTAGTTCAATTAGTGAATTCGACTTTAGGCTAGTTTAGATCCAATTAAGTCAATAGTTGAAATCATACGATTCGTAGCAACCTAAGGTGTTTTTATTAAATAGAATCAATTTCGGTTAGTTATTTCAATTGACGAGACTCACCATCTATCAAATTGTTCCCCCGAGTCTTGTTAATTGAATAATTAAACAAAAGTGGCTATGTTTGTAAGACTGCTTAGGGTTGGTTATGAATGTAATGTGAATTTAGTTATTGAATTAATTTGAATTTAAAGTAGTTGAAAAGGCTAATTGGTTAATTGAGCAATAGTCACTTAATTGTGGCTATTTGATAAATACAATTCTGAAAATAGGTTAAAATAGGAGTAAAATACAGAAATTAGGAAAGTAATTAGCTTTAAGAAGTAGGGGTAAATGGGGGATAGGAATTGGTATAGTGGTAATAAGCTTAAAAGAAGAAAGGGTACAATTGGGATAGGAATTGGCATAGTTGTTATAAATATAGAGCTTTTAGGGTAATTTGGTCATAACAAAAGGTATCTTAGTGAATAATAAAAGGGAATGAGGGCATAATAGGTAATACAAGGGAAATGGAACATGGTAGACTATTCTAGAAGGGGTCTTAGTGTAGATTTCAATAAGATAATTGCACTAACTTGGGGAACAAGTCAAGAATTGGAGGGTTTTCAATAAAATTCAGATTTTTCTTTTATGCCTATAAATAGGTGATTTTAGCTTGAATAAAAGGGGGCTCCTTCAGATTTTAGAGTTCTTTTATAATTTTAGCCATAGATAAACTAGAAAAATACCACAAAAACAGTGTTAGATTCCAGATCTGAAATTGATAATTTTAGGTTCATTTTTCTGCTCTTTTAGCCTTTAATTATTCTCAAAAATCCAAAAACAATAAGAAAATCCGTGACCAATCAGTGAAGAACTGTAATAACAGTGGTTTGAATGTGAAATTTGGTTTTGCAACAACTTGAAATTCTGAAAATCATCTCCTGGGTTTAATGCTTGGTTTCACTGCTGCTGTGGATCTCCTTTACTGTTACTGCTGCAAATTATTGTTGAATCCTGTTGCTGTTATCTGTTAGATCTAATGGGCTTGTTCACCATTTCAGGTACACAACCTTGTAACTTCAAGTGATCAATTGGTTTAAGAAATACAAATTGAAGTTGTTTCTGATATATATTTAGCCACTTGTTCTGTTAAATTTGCATTTTTCTATTGGACTGTTAACCAGACTGTTTATGTTATTATTCATTGCTATTGGCAAGAGTTTCAGTGGTAGATTCCTTAAATCTAATTCATGTTAGGTGTTGTAATATTTAACTGTTGAATCAAACCTTTAAATTTTGATAGTTAGTCAGTTTAACAGGTTTATATAAGGTTATCAACATAATTAGAATGGAGATTAGTGAAATACCAATCGGCTTCGACTGTGTTTCTACATGCTGTACAGATCTTGTTTTGTATTAATTGATATAATTTGAGTTCTTATTTAGAGAATTGATAGAATAAGTAAACGTATCTCACATGTATAAACATCAATTTAGTGGCTCATGTGTAAAGTTGAATAAGCTGTAAATCAGCTCGTCTTTTCTTCAAAATTAACGACAGTGCTTCGTAATCCATATTGACTAACTATTAACACGTGAAGCATACTGTAGGATGACCAATTCAAGGGATAACTATTTCATACAGAGCTGTGTTGTAATTCCTTGTAAAGTTTTCAATGATTTGGTTAACATCACGGAATTCGGATGCGTGGATATAAAAGTAATCAATTTAGAAATATAGTATGTTAAAGACGGCCCTAATTTTAAAACAAATATAGTGTGCTTCATGATTGACCTCTAAATAAAATAATGAGACGAGCCTCGTCGCACTAAATACACAATTGCGGGGCCCTCAAATTAGTTGTAAAAATTTAGACTCGGGAAGACCGTTTAGCGAATTTCACGGTCTTTCCCAAAGTTAATAAAGCCGATAGACTATTTTAGGGCACGATTTTAATATGCTTTCCATTAAATGAGTGTGCACTTGGTGCGACTCAAATCCAAATCTCGGCAAAGCTGAAATACACCGAAAGTCATAGGCGTACTGGTTGCGGTATGACTCGAGGCGTGTTTTCGCGATACCGCAAATTCCTAAAAAATGATATTTAACGTAAAAGCACATTATGTTGTTAAAACCTATAATTAAGTCAAATAAAAGTCAAGAACGACAGTGGAGCGACCGTGCTAAAACCACGGAATCCGGGAGTGCCTAACACCTTCTCCCGGGTTAACAGAGTTCCTTATCCGGACCTCTGCTTCGCGGACATTTTAAGAGTCAAAATTCCTCGGATTCGGGATTAACCGGTGACTTGGGACACCATTGTCATTCCCAAGTGGCGACTCTGATTAATCTCTAATAAAATCCCGAACCGATTGTCCTTTAATTGGAAAAACTCCTTCCCTTACGTTATTTTATCCGTCTTGGGTAATTGAGCGTCGGGGTATACCCTACGAGTGTATTTATACGCTTTTAAGTGTGTTGGGGTAGTAAAAAAGGGAGCTGATGATAGTAGGCATCTTACAAAATAAACTACCCAACATGAAAGAACACAATTAAACTTTAATGTATAACCCACGTACACGTCAAAGCAAAACAGTAGTACTATCTTCCGTCAAAGTCCAAAAATTGGCAAATAACAATAACATTCATAAAGCACCAAGTATTTCATACAAATAAACTAAGTATATTACGTGTAATTTCTTTATGATTTTGGTTCATTTTATTTGTTTGTACTGGGTATTTATCGGATAATGAAATGACGGAGGCAATTCTTTCTTCTATCCAAACACTTTTAACCATTGTTTCCCCCTTTGAGCCTTATTTATTCTTTCATATCCCTCTATTGGAGTCAATAACGGAAAGAGAAAAGAAAAGAAAAAATAATAATAAATAGATAAAAGAAAGTCACAAGAGATTTAAATGAATCGAAGGAACTACGTTTGACCTGATTTCTCAAATAGGATACGTAGGCGCCTCACGGCTCGGTCATAGAAGGAATAAAAGTTAATCCTTCCCCAAATAAGAAACTGGGGCAGAAGTTATGTTGTTTTATGAAAAAAAAATTTTAATTCCGAGAGTTGTAATATTTCACCCATTCAGAGTTATTGTGAATTTTTGATACTCTTTTCTTTTTAAGACCCACACAAAAAACCCATATGAGATGTCCGAAAAAGACCTCCCGATCAGTATCCGGGAAATGCCCAGTCAGGCAAGTAAAAACCAAGAGTAACACGTTGATCCCCAACAGAAAGGGAATAAGCTGAAGGAATTGATAGCCAGAAGAATCCCCAGTGAAGATAACATTATCGGTGCCTTTCCAATCTCCAACGAAAGCTGAAAAAAAATAAAATGAGAGAGTCTTATCGGTGAAAACCTTCACATGCACCATAAGGCGACGAAAGCTGAGAAGAAACAAAAATGAGAGAGTCTTATCGGTGAAAACCTTCACGGGCACCATAAGGCGACGGGAGTTGAGAGAAATGAGAGAGTCTTATTAGTGAAAACCCCTCGAAGGGCACTATGAGGCGACAAGATAGAGTGGCACAAAGGACCCGCATTTGACAAAGAGTCGTGCATCTGTTCATCCTCAGCAAATGAGACCATCGGAAGATGGATTGATACAAATAGACTGGGTTGATTAATCCGGAATGCACGACGTGATCGTTGGGACCGGTTATACCATTCAGATAAGTTCCTTTTATGGCGCCCAGCACATTGCTAAGCCAGCCTGACCAATCCATATCAACCACGGAGCTAGAAGCTCTCTTTAACCCATTTAAGCAAATTAATTGACGAAATAACAAAGATACATGTAACGAAAACGGGGAACCAAGTCCCATAATACATCAACTCCCATAGACCAAGGGTCAAGAGTCGTGAGCCTCTACTGAACATGAGTGTATAAAGGTTTACAAGATACCAAGTGCGGAAAGAAATGTCAATACAAAATCAAAAGACGGTAGGAAGGAATATCGGGTCCTGCGGACTCGCGGCTACCTCGTATATCCCACGGACGTCGCCTCGCACGGCCTGCGGATCGCTGGCCGAGAGGTACACGGATGCGCACACAGGTGCGGGGAGTAAAATGAGTGCTGCCGGACTCGGTGGTAATAAACAAGGGTAAGACGAGCGCGGATAAGAAATCCGCGATAAAGCACTATGTAAAGCTATAATCGACTACCCTGTCATAGAATCAATCTTCATTGTACCTGTTCCAACAAATACCAATAAATAGCATAACGGCTAGCGAGATGTAGCTAAATGCAATGCAATGCATGATATGACCGCTACGGCGTGTAGCCCGAGCTAATTTGGGTACCCGTGCTCACTGTGGGGGTTCGGACTCCGGAGGGGCTCCTACGGCCCAAGCACATCTCGTAGAGATATTCCTGCGGCGTGCGGTCCGATCCAACATATATCTCGTTGCGGCGTGCGGCCCGATCCACTACTAGTCAGCTAATATGCAGATACGGCCTCGCGGGCTCAAAAGTAGTTTTTGAAAACTCTTTTATCATTTTTCGGTTGGAAAACAATAATGTCAAGTTCCGGAGATTGGAATTGGCATGATAACAAAAATAGCTGCGGACTAGTAGTAAACTAGTATGTCTATATGATAAGACAATGATAACGATCCTCGCGGGATCCAATAACTGGCTCACGGCCCACATGTATACTCAACCGCCCGAGAAGGGGGTTCCTCGGCTCAAGAGTGGCCATTATCACAATATATATATATATATGCAACCATCCGAGAAGGAGGTTCGACGGCTATAGAATAGCCAATAATACAGTATCAACAGGTTGGACTAATATATAGTCTCCAATTCATGATCGACCCCGCACTCTCAAGAGTGTGCGTGTCTCGCCGCTATACAGCGTCACAAAGTGGTATACCGGGGTTTCGAACCCGCTGGTCATCACCCACATCTATTACTCACCTCAATACGGCGCGACGACTACTCCGCAATGCACTTGCCACGAGAATCAAGCTCCGCACGTGTAGAATCTGATCAAATATAGTAGAAACACAACAAATTAGGCCAATGGGACGACACCCAATCAATATAACTCAATTTACATCAAAATTCCCAAAGTTGTCAAAACCCGACTTTCGGTACGCTTATCGAAAAATCACGAAAGTCACATATTCGGAACCCTCATCTCAATACGAGTCTAAGCATATCAATTTTACCAAATTCGGACTCCGTTTGCCCATTCAAAACCTTGATTTTCTAAAGTTCAAGCCTAGGGCTAAATCCTCCATAAATTACCCCAAATTCCTCCATTTTCATGATATAATTGCGTAATATTACCAATACTAATCATAGTTTAAGTCCATAGATGATTACCTGATGATTTCACTTGAATTTCTCTTCAAAATCGCCCAAATCGCCTCTAAAGCCGAGACCCAAAATGTGTGAAATGTTCTGAAATTTTTCTAACTTCGGATACACTTACTTACAGCGATTTTCGCTTCCGCGGAACATTTTCCGCTTCTACGCTCCCGTATCCGCGACCAAAGGGTCGGCTTCGGCGGTTCCGGGCCCTAGCCGGCCATTTCCGACTCGCGAACAAGGGCGCGCTAGCGCGTCCCGACACCGCGAAGAAGCTTCGGCCTCGCGGACAAAATCCGCCTTCGCGCATCCTCGACCGCGCCACGCGGTCTCGCCCAGACGGTCGAAACGTCCGACACGCGGAACCGGCCAATTTTCCCCCGTCCGCCTCGCGATCACGCGGCTCGCGCCGGCGACGCCGCTTCGGCGGAAATGTCTTCCGACTCGCGAAATCACCGCGCTCTCGCGCACCTCGTCCGCTACGCGGACTCGCTCCTGCGTCCGAAATTCCGCGGGAGCGGAAACAACGAGAAGCGTGCACTAGTTCTGCAATTTTCCATATTTTTCTCCCGATTAACCATCCGAAAACACCCCGAGGCCCCGGGACCTCATCCAAACACACCAACACATCTTAATTCCTTATTCGAACTTGTTCCAATCCTCAAAACACGTCCTAACAACATCAAAACCCATAATTCGCATCGAATTCGAGCCTAAATTCCTTAAAACATTCCAAATTACACATTCGATCAAAAACCCGACCAAACGACGTCCGAATGACCTGAAATTTTGCGAGCATATCCAAAATCACATAACGAAGCTACAGCAACTGTCGGAATTCCATTCCGACTCCCGGATCAAAATCTCACCTACGGTTCGGATTTCGCCAAAATTCAACCTTAGCCAATTCAAGCCTATTTCTACACCGGGCCTCCAAATTCAATTCCGATCGCTCCCCTAAGTCACAAATCGCCTCCCGGAACTAACCGAATCATCGAATCCGATTCCGAGCCCTCTAACCAAATAGTCAACTCCGGGTTGACTTTCCTTATTCAAGTTTCCTTCGAAAAGGCTATATGCCTCATTTTCAATCCAATTCACTCCTAACTCACCCGATAGACTCTAACACTCTGATATAAAATCATAAAACATGTATTTACAACATAACGGGGTGGTAATTCTCGTGACGACGGGCCGGGTCGTCACATTCTCCCCTCTTAAGCAAACGCTCGTCCTCGAGCGGGTCAAGAAACATACCTGAAGTCTCAAACAAGTGAGGATATCCGCTCCGCATCTCCCGCTCGATCTCCCAAGTGGCCTCCTCCACGGGTCGACCTCTCCACTGAACCTTAACTGATGCAATCTCCTTAGACCTCAATTTTCTCACCTGCCGTCCCAAAATGGCAATAGGCTCCACGTCATAGGATAGATCACCATCAAGCTGAATGGTGCTGAAATCTAATACATGAGACGGATCTCCAATGTACTTCCTGAGCATAGACACATGGAATACTGGATGAACGCTGGATAAGCTGGGCGGCAAGGCCAACTCATATGCCACCTCTCCAACTCTCCTAAGTATCTCAAAAGGACCAATGTACCTGGGACTCAACTTTCCTTTCTTCCCAAACCTCATGACACCCTTCATGGGTGAAACCTTCAGCAATACTCTATCTCCAACCATGAAAGACAACTCTCGAACTCTACGGTCCGCATAACTCTTCTGACAAGACTGTGCTGTACGAAGCCTCTCCTGGATCAACTTTGCTCTATCCGGAGCATCCTGGACTAACTCAGTCCCTATCAATCTAACCTCACCAGGCTCAAACCATCCCACGGGAGATCTACATCTCCTACCATATAAGGTCTCATACGGCACCATTTGAATGCTGGTTTGATAGTTGTTGTTATAAGCAAACTCTGCTAGTGGCAAGAAGTGATCCTATGACCCTCCAAACTCAATCACGCACGCATGGAGCATATCCTCCAAAATCTGAATAGTGCGCTTAGACTGCCCATCCGTACGGGGGTGAAATGTCGTGCTCAGCTCCACCCGAGTGCCTAACTCCAGCTACATAGCTCTCCAGAACAGTGAAGTAAACTGAGTACCCCTGTCGGATATGATAGACACTGGGACTCCATGCAACCGAACAATCTCTCGAATAAAGATCGACGCCAACCGCTCCGATGAGTAGGTAGTACTAACTGGAATGAAGTGAGCTGACTTGGTCAGTCCATCCACAATCACCCATACAGAATCAAACTTCCTCGCCGTCGAGGGAGTCCAATAACAAAGTCCATAGTGATCCTCTCCCATTTCCACTCGGGAATAACAATGCGGCTGAAATACACCGCCGGGCCTCCGGTGCTCGTACTTAACCTGCTGACAGTTGAGGCACCGTGCTACATGTCTGACAATGTCCATTTTCATCTTTCTCCACCAATAGTGCTGTTTCAAATCTTGATACATCTTAGCGGCTCCTGGATGGATAGAATACCGCGAGCTATGGGCCTCCTCCAAAATCAACTCACGAAGGCCATCAACATTGGGCACACATATCCGGCCCTGCATCCTCAATACGCCGTCACTATCAATGGTGACATCTCTGGCATCATCATGCTGAACTCTGTCCTTAATGATAGCCAAATGTGGATCATCATACTGGCGCTCACGAATACGATCATATAGAGATGACCGAGATACGACACAAGCCAATACCCGGCTGGGCTCCGAAATATCTAACCTCACTAGCCGATTGGCTAGCACCTGAACATCATAAGCAAATGGTCTCTCCTCAGCTGGAATATATGCCAAGCTCCCCATGCTGACCGCCTTCCGGCTCAAAGCATCGGCCACCACATTGGCCTTTCCCGGATGATATAATATAGTAATGTCATAATCCTTCAGCAACTCAAGCCATCTCCGTTGTCTCAAATTAAGGTCTTTCTGTTTGAACAAGTGCTGGAGACTACGATGGTCGGTATACACCTCACAAGACACACCGTACAAATAGTGCCTCCAAATCTTCAAGGCATGAACAATGGCGGCTAGCTCCAAGTCATGAACAGGATAGTTCTTCTCATGCGGCTTCAATTGCCGAGAAGCATAAGCAATTACCTTTCCTTCCTGCATCAACACACAACCTATCCCCACTCTCGAGGCATCACAATAAACGGTATATGAACCTGAAGCTGATGGCAATACTAACACTGGAGCTGTGGTCAAAGCTGTCTTGAGCTTCTGAAAGCTCTCCTCGCACTCATCCAACCACACGAATGGTGCACCCTTCTGGGTCAATTTAGTCAATGAAGAAGCAATGAATGAAAATCCCTGAACAAACCGGCGATAATATCCCGCCAAGCCAAGATAGCTCCTAATCTCTGTAGATGAGGACGGTCTAGGCCAACTCTGCACCGCCTCTATCTTCTTCGGATCAACCTGAATACCATCACGAGACACCACATGTCCCGGAAATGCTACGGACTCGAGCCAAAACTCGCACTTGGAGAATTTAGCATATAGCTTCTCCTCCCTCAATCTCTGCAACACAATACTCAAATGCTGAGCATGCTCCTTCTGACTACGGGAGTAGACTAGAATGTCATCAATGAACACAATCACAAATGAATCCAAATAAGGCCTGAACACACTGTTCATCAGATGCATAAATGCTGCTGGGGCGTTGGTCAGCCCAAAAGATATCACAATGAACTCATAGTGACCATATCGGGTCCTGAATGCAGTCTTCATAATATCCGAGTCCCTGATCTTTAGCTGATGATAGCCTGAATGAAGATCAATCTTAGAAAACACCCTCGCACCCTGTAACTGATCAAACAAATCATCAATGCGCGGTAGAGGGTACTTGTTCTTCACTGTTACTTTGTTCAATTGCCTATAATCGATACACATTCGCATGGAACCATATTTCTTTTTAACAAATAACACTGGCGCACCCCACGGGGACACACTAAGACAGATCAAACCCTTATCCAAAAGCTCTTGAAGCTGCTCTTTTAGTTCTTTCAACTCAGCTGGTGCCATCCGATAAGGAGGAATGGATATGGACTGAGTGGCCGACACCAAGTCAATGCCAAAATCAATATCCCTGTCCGGCGGCATGCCCGGCAGGTCTGAGGGGAAAACAACTGGAAAATCCCTCACAACAGGTACAAAATCAATGCTAGGAGACTCAGCTCCCACATCTCTCACAAAAGCTAAGTACGATAAACACCCTTTTTCAACCATCTTCCGAGCTTTTAGGAACGAAATAACACGGCTAGGGACGAAATCGGTCGAACCCCGCCACTCAATCTGAGAAATACCAGGAATGGCCAACGTAACTGTCTTAGCATGACAGTCCAATATAGCATGATACGGAGACAACCAGTCCATACCCAATATAACATCAAAGTCCACCATCCCCAACGATAACAAATCTGCCTGGGTCTCCAGACCCCCAATAGATATAACACAGGATCTATAGACATGATCCACGACAATCGTATCACCCACGGGGGTGGATACATGAACAGGGTAAATCAAGACTACCACGAGTCGCACCCGAATGATGTGCAAAATAAGAGGACACGTAAGAATATGTGGACCCTGGATCAAATAGAACAGAGGCATCTGCATCAGAGGCGAAATGATACCTGTAATCACGGCGTCGGAGGCAACTGCATCACGCATGTCGGGAAGTGCATAGAACCGTGCCCGGCCTCCACCGAGATCTCTCCTCGCCCACAGGGCGACCACGAGAAGGCCCGACCTCCGCCTCTGCTGGGCGAGATGGTGCTTTGAAGAGGAGGGCGATCCCTCTGTCGAGTCCCGCCCCTACGTAGTCGAGGGCAATGCCTCCTCGTGTGGCCAAACTCACCACGCTCGCAACATGCACCTGGTGCTGTGGAGAAGTAGGTCTTGCACTCTGGGCAGGGAGGGCACTAAGTGATGACCGACCTGCTGAAACCCACGTCGACCACGACCGCGAGAACCTCCGCCGCTCTGCTCTGGGCGGCTCGAATGAGAAGGTCTAGATGAGCGACCTGTGCTCTGCTGGGAATGCCCTCTAGATGGAGCACCACCTGAAACTACCAGAACCACGAGGCCTCTTGGCCTCCGCTCCTCTCTCTCTCGGCGACGATCCGCCTCGATGGAGCGTGCCATATCGGCAACCTGCTCAAACGATGATGACAGAACTCGCTCGCTGGTCGTAAGAATACGGATAGAGTAGTTGAGGCCATCAATGAACCTCCTGATCCTCTCCCTATCGGTGGGGATCATCCATGTGGCATGCCTAGCCAACTGAGTGAATCTAAGCTCATACTGAGTCACGGACATGTCGCCCTGAATCAACCACTCGGACTGGCGACGTAGCTCCTCGCGACGAGACCGAGGTACATATTTCTCTAGAAAGAGAGTAGAGAAGCTGCTGCCATGTGAGAGGTGCTGCTCTTGCGAGGCCTACGCCTCTCAAACTCCTCCCGCCGATCAAATGCGGGACCAGTGAACCGAAATGTAGTAAATGAAACTCCGCCGGACTCGAGAATACCAGCCGTACGCGGCATCTTCGACATTTATCCAAGAAACCCAGGCATCCTCGCCCTCGACGCCCCTGAAATGGGGTGGTCGAAGTCTACCAAATCTCTCGAGACGACGGCTGCTCGTCCTCGGGCATAACTTGAACCATATGCTCTGGAGAGCCCTAGGCATCCTCGCCCTCAACACCACTAGAATGGGGTGGCTGAAGTCTACCAAACCTCTCAAGACGACGCTGCTCGTCATCGGGCATAACCTAAACCATATGCTCTGGAACTGGAGCTGGTGCAGCTGAAACTACCTGAGCCAAACCGGAACACACTGATAATATCTGAGCAAGAGTCTCCTGAAGACCAGGAATAGCAATAGATACAGTCTAGCCCTGAATTGGGACTGCTGGAGCATCAACCACTGGGGGCTGCTCCTGAACTGGTACAACGGGTCAGCTGGCACTGCCTCAGCTGCCCTACCTCTACCTCTAGCACGACCGCGCCCACGGCCTCTAACGGGTGGCAATGGAGGTCGTCCACCTCGTCCTGATGCTCGCGTTCTCGCCATCTGTGAGAGAATAGAATATAGAAGTTCAGTTCTCAGAACAACAAGATCGCACGACAGAGTTCAAGAAAAGTGAAGTTTTCCTAAAGATCAACTCTCGAATCCCTTCGACATTGGGCACACAAACTCGACCCTGCAATTTCAATACCCCATCATCATCTAGATTTACCTGTGTGGCACCTCACCGCTTGTCACGACCCCAAATCCGGTCGTGATGGCGCCCGACACATTGCTAAGCCAGCCTGACCAATCAACATCAACCACGGGGCAAGAAGCTCTCTTTAACCCATTTAAGCAAATTAATTGACGAAATAAAAGCAATACATGTAACGAAAACGGGAAACCAAGTCCCATAATACATCAACTCCCATAGACCAAGGGTCAAGAGTCATGAGCCTCTACTGAACATGAGTGTATAAAGGTTTACAAGATACCGAGTGCGGAAAGAAATGTCAATACAAAATCAAAAGACGGTGGGAAGGAATATCGGGTCCTGCGGACTCGCGGCTACCTCGTATATCCCACGGATGTCGCCTCGCACGGCCTCTTCGGATCGCTTGCTTGAGAGGTACACGGATGCGCACGCGAGGTGCGGGGAGTAAAATAAGTCTGCCGGACTCGGTGGTAATAAACAAGGGTAAGACGAGCGCGGATAAGAAATCCGCGATAAAGCACTATGTAAAGCTATAATCGGCTACCCTGTCATAGAATCAATCTTCGCTGTGCCCTGTTCCAACAAATACCGATAAATAGCATAACAGCACGAGATGTAGCTAAATGCAATGCGATGCATGATATGACCGCTACGGCGTGTGGCCGGACTCCGATTTTGGGTGCCGTGCTCGGCTGTGGGGTTCGGACTCGGAGGGGCTCCTACAGCCCAAGCACGTCTCGTAGAGATATTCTGCGGCGTGCGGTCCGATCCGACATATATCTCGGCTGCGGCGTGCGGCCAGATCCACTACTAGTCGGCTAATATGCGGATACGGCCTCGCGAGGCTCAAAAGTAGTTTTTGAAAACTCTTTTATCATTTTTCGGTTGGAAAACAGTAATATCAAGTTCCAGAGATTGGAATTGGCATAATAACAAAAATGGCTGCGGACTAGTAGTAAACTAGCATGTCTATATGATAAGACAATGATAACGATCCTCGCGGGATCCAATAAGTGGCTCACGGCCCACATGTATACTCAACCGCCCAAGAAGGGGGTTCCTCGGCTCAAGAGTGGCCATTATCACAATATATATATATATATATGCAACCATCCGAGAAGGAGGTTCGACGGCTCTAGAATAGCCAATAATACAGTATCAACAGGTTGGACTAATATATATAGTCCCCAATTCATGATCGACCCTGCAATCTCAAGAGTGTGCGTGTCTCGCTCGCTATACGGCGTCACAAAGTGGTATACGGGGTTTCGAACCCGCTGGTCATCACCCACATCTATTACTCACCTCAATACGGCGCGATGACTACTCCGCAATGCCCTTGCCATGAGAATCAAGCTCCGCACGCGTAGAATCTGATCAAATACGGTAGAAACACAACAAATTAGGCCAATGGGACGACACCCAATCAAAACAACTCAATTTACATCAAAATTCCCAAAGTTGTCAAAACCCGACTTTCGGTACGCTTATCGAAAAATCACGAAAGTCACATATTCGGAACCCTCGTCTCAATACGAGTCTAAGCATATCAATTTTACCAAATTCGGACTCCATTTGCCCATTCAAAACCTTGATTTTCTAAAGTTCAAGACTAGGGCTAAATCTTCCATAAATTACCCCAAATTCCTCCATTTTCATGATATAATTGCATAATATTACCAATACTAATCATAGTTTAAGTCCATAGATGATTACCTGATGATTTCCCTTGAATTTCTCTTCAAAATCGCCCAAATCGCCTCTAAAGCCGAGACCCAAAATGTGTGAAATGTTCTGAAATTTTTCTAACTTCTGATACACTTACTTACAGCGATTTTCGCTTCTGCGGAACATTTTCCGCTTCTACGCTCCCGTATCCGCGACCAAAGGGTCGCTTCAGCGGTTCCAGGCCTAGCCGGCCATTTCCGCTTCTGCGAACAAAGGGCCGCTTAAGCGGTCCCGCTTCTGCGAAGAAGCTTCCGCTTCTGCGGACAAATCCGCCTCTGCGCATCCTCGACCGCTTCTGCGGTCTCGCCCAAACGGTCAAACGTCCGCTTCTGCGGAACCAGCCCATTTTCTCCCCGTCCGCTTCTGCGATCACTGGCTCGCACCAGCGACCCCGCTTCAGCGGAAGTGCTTCCGCTTCTGCGAACTCACCCGCTCCTGCGCACCTCGTCCGCTCCTGCGGACTCGCTCCTGCGTCCAAAATTCCGCAGGAGCGGAAACAACAGAAGCAGGATCCCAACCTGCAATTTTTCCCATGATTTTCTTCCGTTTAACCATCCGAAAACACCCCGAGGCCCCGGGACCTCATCCAAACACACCAACACATCTTAATACCTTATTCGAACTTGTTCCAATCCTCAAAACACGTCTAACAACATCAAAACCCATAATTCGCATCGAATTCAAGCCTAAATTCCTTAAAACATTCCAAATTACACATTCGATCAAAAACCCGACGAAACGACGTCCGAATGACCTGAAATTTTGCAGGCACATCCAAAATCACCTAACGGAGCTACTGCAACTGTCGGAATTCCATTCCGACTCCCGGATCAAAATCTCACCTACGGTTCGGATTTCGCCAAAATTCAACCTTAGCCAATTCAAGCCTAAAACTACACCGGGCCTCCAAATTCAATTCCGATCGCTCCCCTAAGTCACAAATCACCTCCCGGAACTAACCGAATCATCGGAATCCGATTCCGAGCCCTCTAACCAAATAGTCAACTCCGGGTTGACTTTCCTTATTCAAGTTTCCTTCAAAAAGGCTATATGCCTCATTTTCAATCCAATTCACTCCTAACTCACCCGATAGACTCTAACATTGATATAAAATCATAAAACATGTATTTACAACATAACGGGGTGGTAATTCCCGTGACGACGGGCCGGGTCGTCACACCTATCTTTAGAAAGGACTTGAAAAGTGTCTACGCTACATTTGTTCAGAAAGCTTATTTTCTTTTTTTCTTTTTCTATATTTTCAGTTTTCTTTGTTTAAAGGTTTTTATCCAAGTCTATTTTGAGAAAGACTTTTCGGAGCTTACTATCAGTGCCGAATTGGTGCGAAGCAAAACGAGGATAGGACAGACCAAATTGGTCTGGAATGTCAGGAAATGGAGAAGACCTGAAAGATGCAGTCGAAAAATCATGGACCAAGTTCCAAAAGAATCCCTGTGAATTTTCAAGATGCGCAAATAACTCCGACAGATTATCAACCGATTCTCAAGATGATCGGACAACACAAAGCGGAGAAGGAAAAAGGAAAATGCATCCCTAGCTGATGACATTTCTTTTTCCAGCGATATTAAAGGAAAATCAAACCTTTTGAAGAAAGTGATTTTGAGTCTCACTAGCAAGTTTTAAAACACAGAAAAGGGAAGGGATAAATGGAAAAACCATCCCCCAGCAGAAATATCATTCCCAGCAAGTAACATCATCCCCGACAAGTTTCGGGAACTTAGAACAGAAGAAGGAAAAGCCATCCCCGGCAGGAGTGGCACGACCGTTCACCGCATTTTAAACTAACAAATTTTCTTTGATTTGAAGCAGGTGAAAGGAAATATCGATGATAGAAGAAAGACATGCCACATGGAATATTACCAAAACTGGGGCAGAAAATTTTCGCCATTGTCGAAAATTTTCTCAAAGAAAATAAGGAAATCAATTAGAGAGATTTTAATTGGAAGAAATCAGGAGCCCGCCTGTAGAATGGAGGTGTTATCTTTAAGTAGAGAAATCAGGAGCCCGCCTGTAGAATGGAGGTGTTATTTTTAAGTTGAAGAAATCAGGAGCCCGCCTGTATAATGGAGGTGTTATTTTTAAGTGGAAGAAATCAGGAGCCCGCCTGTAGAATGGAGGTGTTGTTTTCAAATTGAAGAAGACAGGATGCCCGCCTGTAGAACAGAGGTGTTATTTTCAAATTGAAGAAGTCGGGATGCCCGCTTGTAGAATGGAGGTTGTTATTTTGAAGTTGAAGAAATCAGGAGCCCGTCTGTAGAATGGAGGTGTTATTTTTAAATTGAAGAAATCAGGAGCCCGCCTGTAGAATGGAGGTTGTTATTTTAAGTTGAAGAAATCGGGAGCCCGCCTGTAGACTGGAGGTGTTATTTTGAAGAAATCAGGGGCCCGCCTGTAGAATGGAGGTGTTATTTTGAAGAAATCAGGAGCCCGCCTGTAGAATGGAGGTGTTATTTTGAGGAAATCAGGAGCCCGCCTATAGAATGGAGGTGTTATTTTGAGGAAATCGGGAGCCCGCCTGTAGAATGGAGGTGTTATTTTGAAGAAATCAGGAGCCCGCCTGTAGAATGGAGGTGTTATTTTGAAGAAATCAGGAGCCCCCGCCTGTAGAATGGAGGATGTTATTTCAAGTTGAAGAAATCAGGAGCCCGCCTGTAGAATGGAGGTGTTATTTTTAAGTTGAAGAAATCGGGAGCCCGCCTGTAGAATGGAGGTGTTATTTTTAAGTTGAAGAAATCAGGAGCCTGCCTGTAGAATGGAGGTGTTATTTTTAAGTTGAAGAAATCAGGAGCCCGCTTGTAGAATGGAGGTGTTATTTTTAAGTGGAAGAAATCAGGAGCCCGCCTGTAGAATGGAGGTGTTATTTTCAAATTGAAGAAGTCAGGATGCCCGCCTGTAGAACAGAGGTGTTATTTTCAAATTGAAGGAGTCAGGATGCCCGCCTGTAGAATGGAGGTTATTATTTTGAAGTTGAAGAAGTCAGGAGCCCGCCTGTAGAATGGAGTTTGTTATTTCAAGATGAAAAAGTGAGGACAAATTGAAGAAGTCAGGATGCCCGCCTGTAGAACGGAGGTGTTAATTGCAAGTTATCACAATCAGGAGCCCGCCTGTAAAACAGAGGAATACATTTCAAGGTCGAAACGGAATTCAATAATACCAAGGGTTACAACAAGAACCCACTGCATAACAAGTCTTAAATCGAGGAAGCAGTATCCCCCAACAGAAGGATAAATTGAAGATATAGATAAGAGTTTACAGTTCATAAATCATAATTTAGTCTAGCTTCTTATTTTGCTTTTGCATGGTGTAATAAGGAGGTCAACAAGCAGTAACCGCAACAACAGCAACAGTAACAACAAAAATCGCAGTTTCATTGGTAGTCCCAGCTACCAAAACTTTCCGAACTACATTGACCTGATTCCCTTTTAGCCAGGGATATGTAGGAAACCTTTTGAAGCAAAGGTTCGGTCAAAAATTTTGAAAAAAAATGCTTCTCACGGAGTGCTCAAACGGGCAAAAATCGCTCGTATCCGCTCACTTGTCTTTGCACAGAAACTCTTCGTGTTTACGCGCAAAGAGGGGCAGCTGTGAGCACGTGATTTTTGCCCTATATGAGAATTACTCCCAAAAATTCAAAATAAAAGAGTTTTGTGTTGTTTGCAATATTTGTGAATTTTGTGTTATTTTTCTTGAATTGTTTGCATTTATCCGTGCATATTTATTTGTTTAAATAAATAAAAAATATAAAAATATATTGTATTTATATAAAATTCAAGTTTATAATTAGTAATAATTAAGTTTATTTTATAAAATCACAAAAATATGTATTTTTGCATTTTTAGCCTATAATATCCAATTTGTGCGATTTTATTTTAATTAACGTCTAATTTTTTTGTAATAATAATTATTATGAGTTAATTGGTGTTTTTAAGATAATTTTGGTTTTATAATTTAATCTTAACATTTTTTTTAATTTATTTCATAATAAATAATTTTTTTTATAGAGAAGACAAATTCGAAATTGGGCCTCTTCTTAAATTTTAAACTTGAGCCCAAACATATTCTACCCAACCCAAAACACCATAACCCAAACCCATGACCCACGACCCATTTATTACACTACTATACACTATTCAAAACACACCCTAAACCAAAAAATCCTAACACACACACACAAAAGCCCCCACAAAAATGTTTGACCGTATTTAAATTTTTCACTCTATATATTTTAGCTTTTGTTTAATTATCTATTCATATTATTGCTATTATTATTAATTTTTTTTATTAATGTTTTTTAAAAAATAATTTATTCATATTATTTCTATTATTATTAATTTTTTTTTATTATTAATTTTTTTAAAAAAAAAATTATTTTTTATTAAAAAAACTGAAAATATTAATATTTTTTTTAAATTTTCGGTTGGTTTTAAATAATTGAAAATGAAAGTTGGAATAAAAGTCAAAAGTGGCTGAAAATTAAAAAAATCAAAAGTAAAAGAAAGTTATTTTTTTTAAAGAAAAGAAAAGAAAGTGGCATTTTCTTTTAAATAAATAAAAGAAAGTGGACAATTAAAAATATAAAAATTATTAAAGTTGTGTTTTAAAAAATAAAAGATAAGCAAGGTGGGATTTCTTTTTATAAAATAATAAAAGCATTTAGTAAGTGGGATTTCTTTTAATTAAAAAAAGATTAAAAAAAATAAAAAAAATAAAAAAATAATAAAAATAAAATCTGAAAATTTCGAAATTTTTTGCTATAAATAGAAGAGAAATTTGAGGAGAAAGAAGAGAAAAATTTTAGAGAGAAGAATCTGAAAAACAAAAATCTTAAAGAGTGTTAGCAAATAGTAAAAACAAAAAACAACAAAAAAAAAAAACGAAAAAAAATCTAAAAAATTAGTCTTCCATTTTTACAAATTTTATTCTGAAGTTCAATACGGGTTATCAATTCTTATTGCTGAAATTCGGATACTGGGTATTTTTGAGGTTGTTGTTGCTGTGATATTGCTGTGTTGTTATTTTGTGTGTTGATCACCGGTGTTCTTTTATTTCCAATATCAGGTACATATCTAATTATGTTTAAATGATAAGATGAATACATGGGAAGTATGCAAATTCTGAAATTTTAAATAGTTTCTATTTCTATCTTCTTTTACAGATTATGTTTAAATAAATTCAATATTAATATTCTGTAAGTTTTTGTTATAAATTTAAATAATTAAATCTTGTTGTAGCAATAATAATTCACTTCAAAAAATGGTTATTAAATAATATAATTATAAATATGTTTCTTAATGTTCAAATGGTTTAGTAATTGAAGTAAGAATGAGTTATTTTTCTTTATTAATTGGATTAATTAAAACTTGTTAGTTCATTAGCTTCAAATATTTTAACATCATTTTTTTAAGATAATTTGTAAATATGTAGTTAATTTAAAAAAAATGTGAATTGTAATTATTTTGCGTAATTTAGGCATTTAGGTACGGTTTAAGTTTTAAATGATAAAAGAATTGTTTTCTTCAAATTTATCAAATCTCCAAATATAGGTTTAAATAATTAAGGTTGATTATGGTTTTGAAAAATAGTTGTAAATAGTTAATATCAAGGGTTTAAGTCAAAAATAGTAAAAACTTTAAAAAAAAATGAGTTTAAATTAGTTGTAAGATAATTGGTTTAGTTTGTATATATATTAATTGTCGATTTTGCACTTATATTTTCAGTTTTATTTAAGTAATGTCTATTTTTATTAAACATTTATCTAAATATAACAAATAATATGTTTTTCTTTAAGCTAATATAAAAAAAACGAATTTAAATAAAATTATAGTTAATTTATAATTGTTGTTTTTCTAAAAAATAAACTTAGTTTTGAACGATTGGAAATAAAAAATAATTTTACCATACAAGCTTTAATATGGCTATAATTTTGATAATTTTGAATAAATGATTTTATTGGTTTTTCTTTTATATATATTACCACTCAAGATTTTTCAATATTGTTCTAATTATGTTTCTTTTATTATTAAGTTAAGAAATTTCGTATTTACAAAAAATAATAAAAAATAATAATATTAATAATAAAAAATAATAAAAAAATAATTCCGAAAAAAAAATATTTTCTGTTTAAACATAGATTAAAATCTGTTTCATTAAGTCTTTGTCATAAATTAGATAAGTATTGCATTTTTAATTTCTAAATTAATTATGAGATTTCTTTATTTATAAAAACTAAAAAAAAAAAGGAAATGTAGTCATTTTAGGATTATTTTGTTAATAAATGAGACGAGACTCGCCAAATAAATCGCAAAAACTGTGAAGCCCTCATAAGTGTATATATTTAGAAATCCGAGATTGGCCGTTTAGTAAATTTTCACGGCATTCTCAAAATAATAACGCGTTAATAGTTTTAAGCGCGTATTTAATAATTGTACCTCCTTAAACTCGGGTACACATTTATGTGACCCCAATCCAAATCCCAATGAAGTCGGAATATATCAAAAAATTGCGTACACATTTATGTGACGAAATTCGAGATATATTCTCACGACATTTTAATTTTCTTCTAACAATTAAAACGGTTTGGAGTGGTAGTTTGCACATTAGTTCATATTTGTATTAAAATCAGATAATCAAGCCAAATATAACAATTGAGCGACCGTGCTAGAACCACGGAACTCGGGAATGCCTAACACCTTCTCCTGGGTTAACAGAATTCCTTATCCGGATTTCTGGTACGCAGACTGTTAAATAGAGTCAAACATTTCCTCAATTCAGGATTCAACTGGTGACTTGGGACACCATAAATCTCCCAAGTGGCGACTCTGAATATCTCAATAAATGAATCCCGTTTTGATTGTCCTTTAATTGGAAAAACTCCTTTTTATATAAGCGCCCTCGCGGGCCTGCGGAAAAAGGAGGTGTGACAATAAGGATTTAAACAAGGCATGCCCTAAAGATTCCTTTCCTTTGCTGAATATCGATCGCACGATCGATGCCGCGGCCAGCCATGAGATCCTTATTTCTCTCGATGCCAACTCCAGGTACAATCAGATACCGATAAACCCGGAAGAACAAGAAAAGACTTCGTTCATCACTAAGTACGACACCTATTGCTATAATTTAATGTCGTTTGCTACTTACTAACGCATAATAAATCAAAATTTTAAAGAATAAATAGGTAAATCAATGGAGGTTTATATTGATGACATGATAGTTAACTCCCTACGAGCAAAGGACCATTTGAAACATTTGCATGAGACCTTCGGCATACTAAGAAAGTATAACATGAAGCTTAACCCGGATAAATATGACATTCGAGGTCAACTCGGGCAAATTTCTCGGGTTTATGGTATCAAATTGGGGGATCGAAATCAACCCTGATAAAATCAAGGAAATCGAAGACATCATAGTTGTTGACATTGTCAAGGCTGCAAAAAGGTTAAGAGGAAACATAGCCACCCTATGTCGAATTATTTCGAGGCCCTCAGATAAGACCTACCGGTTCTTCTCACTACTTAAGAAAAAGAGAAATCTCGCATGGACCTCATAATGTCAGCAGGCTTTGGAGGAAATCAAATGATACCTGTCGAGCCCGCCATTGAATCACACCCCAAAGGTGGACGAGCAACTTTACTTGTACCTAGCGGTCTCGGATATAGTGTAAATGGGGTCTTAGTTGGAGAAGAGCAAGGTACGCAATTCCTGTATGTTATGTTAGTAGGACCTTAGGTGAAGCCGAGACCCGGTAACCATATTTAGAATAATTATAGATTACTTTAATACGCACCTCTAGGAAATTGCAACCATATTTTCAATGTCACCCAATTTGTGTTGTAACCACCTACCCCCTTCGCAATATTTTTCACAAGCCCAAACTCTCAGGTCAACGGGTACAATTTCGAGTATCAACCCCAAACAACCATAGAGTATCAAATCTTAGTAGACTTCATGGATGACTTAATGCCAGTCCTCGTACCCGAGGTCGAAAAGGAACTATTATTAAAATTAGGTACATCCTCGGGGGGTGTGGACCCTCTTCAGGGACGGCTCTTCGAACGTGAAGGGGTCCGATTTTGGCATTCCACGCATAGGTAATACAATTAGACATTCTATGAAAACTTTGAAATTAACTAACAATGAGACCGAGTATTAGGCCATAATTGCTGGTCTCGAGTTAGCTAAGAGCTTGAGAGCGGAGGTCATCGAGGCGAATTGCGACTCCTAATTTGCATTAATCAAGGCAATAAAACTTTTGAGTTCGAGAAGATCGAATGCAGAGGTACTTGGACAAGTTACAAATGTCTTTACATCGATTTAAATAATGGACCTTATAACACGTACCTCGAGAACAAAATAGCAAGGCCGATGCCCTTGAAAATTTGGGGTCGTTGATCGAAGATGATGAACTTATCTCACGGACTATCGTACAACTTTCAAGGTCACTAATCGAAGAAGGACACATTGAGATAAACTTCACAAGTCTAACATGGAATTCGAGGAATAAGTACATCGAATACCTAAAAAATGGGAAGCTTCAATTAGTTTCCTAAAGAATCAAGGGACTCTACGCACTAAGGTCGCACGGTTCACTTTGGACGATGATGGAATAATGTACAAGAGAACTTTCAACGGACCGTTAGCAAAGTGTTTGGGACTAAGAGACACCGACTATGTTCTACGCAAAATTCATGAGGGAACTCGCGAAAACCATTCTGGCACCGAGTCATTGATTCACAAAGTCATTAGAGCAGGATACTATTGGACTTATATGGAAAAAGACACTAAAGAATTTGTTCAAAAATGCGACAAATGTAAAAGGTATGCGCCGATGATCCACCGGCCCGAAGAGCAACTCCACTCAGTCTTATCTCCATGGCTTTGCATGAAATAAGGGATGGATATCGCCGGTCCCCTACCATCGACTCTAGGTAAAGCTAAATTGAGTTTGTGGATGACTATTTTTCTAAGTGGGTTGAAGCACAAGCCTTTGCGAAATTCAGAGAAAACAAAGTCATAGACTTCATCTGGGATTACATTATATGCCAATTCGAAATGCCTGCTGAGATTGTGTGAGACAATAGAAAGCAATTCGTCGGCAGCAAGGGATGAAGTTTTTCGAAGATCACAATATAAAAATGTTCCTATCAACACCGTATCATCCTAGTGGGAACGGACATGCCGAATCGACAAACAAGACCGTCATCCAAAATCTGAAGAAAAGGTTTAACGAAGCCAAAGGAAAATGGGGAGAAGTATTACCCGATGTCATTTGGTCATATCGACCAACGTCAAAATCTAGTATGGGGGCAACACCGTTCTCTTTAGTCTACGGTGCCGAAGCTCTAATCCCATTCGAAGTCGGGGAACCTAGCTTTAAATTTTGGTATACAACTGAAGAGTCAAACCACGAGGCTATGAATACGAGCCTTGAATTTCTACATAAAAAGTGAAAAGCCTCCCTCGATCAAATGGCTGCGTAGAAACAGCTGATCGAGAGGTATTACGATCGAAGAGAAGATCTTCGACACTTTAAAACCGGGGACTTAGTTCTTAGATTGTTCACCTTCAATACTCAAGACCCAAACAATGGAAAACTTGTCCCGAACTAGGAGGGACCATATCAGGTCCTTAAAATCGTCGAAAAGGAATTCTACAAACTTGGCACGATGGACGTCAAATAATTACCAAACAAGTGGAACATATCACTCCTCAACTGATATTACTGCTAAGGTACGACCTTCTCTATTTTCATTTATATTTATACTAACCCATTGCAGGTGTTCAATCGAAGATATCAAAGGATCCTCCATCACAAAGTCCTTAATTCTGAAAGCAGGCGTTGCACTCTTTTTCCTTTGGACCGATTTTAGTTCAAAATGGATTTTTTTGGCAAGGTTTATGATGAGGCAACCAATGTCCATGCTTACTTAGATCAATTCAACAGTATCTGATGCCTTATTACAATCAAACTCTAATAATAGGGGCATCACCCTCGGATGTCGGTTGTGTTACAAGGAAGATACTTCATGTCAATAGGGTCTCGATAGGTAAAACTATGTAAGAGCCAAACGGTGAAATGAACCGTGCCAGTGAAGATTACTTGTCCTAAAGGCAAACATGTACGCATGTATAATCTGTTGAGAACAATATTCTTCCTTTCCAAATATTTCATGCCTAGAGAAAATTTTACTTTTCAATTTCTTATTTTTGGTATATTGAGGAGGCTTAAGGGCTAATCCAACTAAATGTCAAATAATTTACCCCCTACTTGGGGACTGCCATCCGAAAAATAGATGAAATCGAACTAGTAAAATCTTGAGATGATAAGACCTTAAAAAGGCAACCCTCATTTTTATACGCCACAGCCACCCCACTTGTGGACTAACACTTCGAACAAGTTCGAAGTATAATCGGGAAACAAGCCCAAGAGGCATACCCCGAATTAAAGGCTACAACCAAACCAACACTGCTCCAAGACGTCCAAATTCCATAAGGAAACCGTCCTTCTAATATCTTCTCAAAACCGAATTAAAAGGATACTCTCAACAAATTTACAAAGGGTTTCGATCACATCAACCCTCGAAAACCCTAAGGGGCACCGAATTGTTTGAACTACCGAACAAGCTTATTTCACACTAAGGCGTAACGAAACAAAGGGTTTTGATAACACTAACCCTCAAAAACCCAAATGGGTACAAATTTATCTCGTGCTAAGGCATAACAAATTTTCTTATGATTAACTCTTTAAGCCGAAAAGGGAGAAAAACCATTCTTTTTAAGGCCATATCGTCTAGTTCAAGAGCCTAAGGGTCATTTTATTTTTTGATTCGAGAAATCATCTTCACTCAACTAAAGCCTAAGGTTCATCCCACTTCAAGTCCGAGCAAGTACTCACTCAATTACAAATACTACATTGGTCCGACTTCGATCAAATTGCCTAAGCCTTGTACTCATGAACAAAATTTTCACAAGGCGTGGACGAAACAGAATTTACATGAGGATAAATTGAAATAAAGACAAGTCAGAAAGAAACTTATGTGAGTCATATATATATATATATATATATATATATATATATATATATATATATATATATATATATATATATATATATATATCGATTAGGTTCCACACATAAATAAATAAAAAGAATAAATCCTAAGTGCCTAATTTTCCTCGGGAGCTACATCCACGCCATCGAGATCTCCTCCGCTCTCAGATTCACTCATGTTCCTGAAATCATCATCATCAGAGGAGAGCAATGTTTTGGCTTAGGCCTCAAGCTCATTCGCATTCTCGCTATCGATAGCAAGGTTAAAGCCACAATATGAATCTCTTCTTCAGTCTCTCTTCGAGAATGTCACTTGGCAAGCTCGACGACCCAATATGCTCGAGTCTGAGCAGTATCAGTAACTTTCTTTGCTCGAGCTTGAACAGTTTCGACATCAGATAGGTAGACGGTTGCAATTGCCTCAGCATCAGCCGGTCAAGTTTGACTGTATCAAGCTCTAAAGCCGGGTATTCTGTACCAGCTCGAAGCCTTAGCTTTTTCAACCATAAATTTTTCCACTACAAAATCCGTGACCAACCGATCCTAGAGCTCCTCAATTTTCTTGGCTTGTGCCATGCTTTTTTTTTTCATACCGTGGATCTGGATTTCAGCCGAGGATAACTAAGCTCAAACAATCTCTTTCTGTGAGGCAAGGCGATCCACATTTTGTTTCCACACTAGGTTTCTGCCTTCATCACATCTACCTATCCATGGAGTTGTCCGATAGTCTCACGCAGTTGCTGGACCTATGAGATTGAATTGTTAGCCGCCAATCCCGAACTGAGGCCATGAGCTTCTAAGTTTTATTTACCTGCTTGGTTAATTCACTCTATTCTTTCTGAGTCGTTTCCAGTTCAGCTCGGAGGCCTTTTATTTCCTCTTCTTTCCGCCCACTAAGAAGTTCGAAGGCATTTTTCTCCTCGGTAAGACTTTGAATGTCGGTCTCATACCGACTTAGTTCCGCCTGAGATTTGGAGAATGCCTCATGATAAAGCATCAAGGCCTACACAGATAGAAGAAAGGAATTAAAGGAAGAAGGGAAAAATGCAAGTATGATATCGACAAGGGGGATTAATTCTTACCCGATTCAGAGCATGTTGTAGATCATTGAAGAGACTCGTCGCTTCCTCCGAATCTCTCCTCAACATATCCAAGTCACCCGAGCTAGGGATGTCTTTGATCCTAGCAAAGCAGCCACAGGAAAGGTCCTCCATGAGATCCTTCTATGTAAGGAGCCTTCATGGTCCAAGCCTCCTGAATCATCCCCTCATAAAATGAAGGAATCGGCAGGGACTCTCTAATTTCAACTTTCCTAAGTGGGTCACTTGGGGCGTTCTCTTCATCTCAAAGAGCCTCGAGCTAGACACCCACTGTCTCTTCAACAACCTCTTCATCATGAGGCACGACGTGGGGACTTGGGATGTAACATCCTCTTCGACCTCACCGTGCTTAGACCGGTAAGTTTTGGTTCCCATTTGCTCCAAAGCCTTCCTAGCCCTAATGCTAGCTCGAGTAAGGGCTACCAACCTTGAATTATCTTCTTTTTCTTCTTCTTGTTCACCCTCTTCGAGCTCATCTCGTAGCCTGAGGACTAAATCCATTGACAAAGGATAACACCCCCCCCTTGCGGGTTCGTCTTTTTTAGCTTTTGCCCATCCAGGTTCGTAGAGCTTAAAGCCTCTTTCCTTTTTCGCTCTTTCTTTTGTTTCTGAGCAGACGATTGGGGAGGGTTTTCTTCTTCCCCGGATGGGGGGCCTCATGATAGAATTTTCTCCAAGGCCTACATGAAAGCAAATCAAGTGAGTATGAAAGGAAACATTTCAGCAAAAATCATCAAATACGTGAAAAGGGGCTTACCATTATTTTTGGCCTCCCATCGGCCTCTTGCCAAATCACACCATGAGCGTGATAAGTGGGGATTTTAACCAATTATTTGCTCTATTATAATTGCATTTTGGGCTTAAAATACATGAAGGTATTTTCGAAAACTAATATAATATGCTTGCTTGTAGGAATTGATCAAAATTAGCCAAAAGAGGCATAATCAGCTCATAAAGGAATCAAATTTGGAACAAAAACCAAGACCGTGCCAGGAGACCTGAACCGCAGTTTGCACAAATATTATGCAGCCGTGGATGCCACAACACGGCCACGATCTGCAAAGTAAAGAATCAGGGAGGGTATTTTGAGACCAAATATTGAGCGAGGTCCGTGCTAGAAATGTGCGACTGCGAAAGTCTCACCGCGGCCGCGGTTGGAATTATGCGGACCGTGGTGGATGAGATTAAGAGAAGTCACATTGCAAACAAAAATAATGAGTTTCGTCCGCGGGGAATTACGTAGCCGCGATGGAAATTATGCGGGCCCCGAAACAAACCTCAACCTACATCCATATGTTGAAAACTCGCGGTGAAGAAATCAAGAGATCCTTCTATATCTAAATCTCAGTTGAAAAGATAATAGAAAAATTCCTGGATCACCCGTGGAGAAGAACCAAAATAGAATGGTTTCTCCTACTCAAAACTAAGAGGGGATACCGCCTACTACTAAAATCCCGATTTTTGAAACACTTGTGTTCTTCTATGCAAGAAGAAGACTTAGAAAGGTGTCTGCGGTTAATATTACACGGCCGCGAAAGCAAGAGTGCGGCCGTGGTAAGAATTACGCGGTCGCGAAACCTCCGTAGGGGTATTTTTGTCCAAAATTTTCAGCTTGGTATAAATAGATCTTTTTTACATTTTTAGGTCAAGTTTTGTTTTGCTGAGAATGTGAGACAGTTGGTAATTCCATTTTGGGAAATTTTGTACTAGAATTAGCTTTCAGCATTAGATTTCATCTTTTAATCTAGTATTATGAATTTTATCTTTATTTCATCTTTGATTTATGTTATTTCCACGAGTAGCTAAACCCATAGCTAGGGTTGTTACTCAATCCTAGTGCGGGTATATTTGATGGATCTTGAATTGTAGGGCTTGAATGTGTATGGGTTAGTGGTATTTTGCCTAATTCTTGCTAGAACTACGAAATTAGTGGTTGCAAATACTGATTCATGCCTTTATGACTTAGTCTCTACTTGAGAAAGAGGGACTAAGCCTAGGAAAACTAGGCTAACAAGGAATTGGGGTGAACTCAAGAAATTGATAGCCCCAATTAAAGGATTAAACCTAGAGATAGTAATACATGTCTTGAGCTAATATCACTTGTATTGCATAAATACCCATTTGGACTTGAAAAGGCCAAATTGGGCAAAATCACTCAAACTACCGAGTATGATAGTTATACTACGACCCCAATGAATCACATGATTGCCTAAGATTCTTGCTACCTATTAGATATCCACCTAGGTGGAAGTCACTGCCCTACTCCCTGTCACACCTCCTTTTTCCGCTGACCCGCGAGGGTGCGAGTGGAGTTTTTCCAATTAAAGGACAATCAAAACGGAATTTATTTAATTAATTCAGAGTCGCCACTTGGGAGATTTATGGTGTCCCAAGTCACCGGTTGAATCCCGAATCGAGGAAGAGAATGACTCTGTTTAACAGTCCGCGAACCAGAAATCCGGATAAGGAATTCTGTTAACCCGGGAGAAGGTGTTAGGCATTCCCGAATTCCGTGGTTCTAGCACGGTCGCTTAACTGTCATATTCGGCTTATTTATCTGATTTTTATAGTTATATACTTAATGCAAATTAATATCCCTTTACCGCTTTTATTATTATTATTATTTACGAAAGAGAAGGTTGCCAAAAAATATGTTTCAAATCACGTCACATGAAATGTACCAGGATCCTCGACACATTCTTATTCAACATTTTTGGGATTTGAATTTGGGCCGCATGAAATGCACACCCGTATTTAAGAAGGTAAAATTACTAAAATACGCGCCTAGAGCGATTACTTATTTACATTTTTTTAAAAGGCCGTGAAATTCGCTAAGAAAAGACACATCTCGAAATCTAAGTATTTTATATATACATTTAGGAAAATCCCGCATTTGTACATTTTTATATGGTGAGACGCGCCTCCTTTATTATTTAAAAGGCAAATATAAGGCAATTATAATTTTTTACTTTGCGAGGTCATAGAAAATTCAACTGATGGCATACCTCAATTTCTAAGAGATTTAAAATTAATTAAATGAGGACCATGCAATTGTCATTTTTGTTTGGCATGGCGCACCCCAAACCTTACTTTGAGAAGAGGAGAATTAATCAAAGCTAATGCTACTACACAAGACTTAAGAACTCATTTAAAGTAATTTAAACAATTTTATATTATAGATAAAATATAATGCAAGGAATGACTAGCATCCTTCCAAATACATATGCTGCACTTAAAGCTTAGACCAAACAAATAACGAATTAAACAGTAACACCTTTCTTAAAGCTTGAACAAAACACACGGAAGAACAAAAAACTGACCCATCAACCAAGCTACCATCGAAATGCTCTATTAGAGAGTGAATTGCTAATTAAATGTTAGAGGCTATAATCCTAACACTTATGAAAATATCCGCAAATACAGAAACCAAAATAAAGAAACGGGCAAGTTTTATCTACATGAATACCACTTCAGGATAGATATGATTCTTTCTAATTTTTATGCTAAATGTTCAATGATTAAACACAATTCCAGTTATTCCACCTATTGATTTCACATTGAATTCTCATATGCTATTAACGTAAAGACACAACCAAATGGAAAGTAATCTATACACAAGATGGACCAGATTTGAACAAGGTTATCCAAATTATTGCAAACCAATTATGTAAACATGATGTTGATACTGTATTCCATTACTCATGTAAACTAAAAAATGATCAGCTTAATTATGAAGTCTCTTCAACATAACGTGAAATTAACAGCCTCTAAGTGAATAAGAACAAATCACATTCGAAGTTCTAGTTAATACAACCCAACAGTCCAATGAGCACAACTCTAAACAAACTACAAATGTCTTGATTATATAGCCAACTAACTACCCTAAAAATCACACAGCCTTGTACCAAACAATTAGTTACGATATAGCAATCAATAGGAGGCATTCATTAGCAAATAGAACCGATGAAACTTCTTTATTTCACTTTCCAGCTCACAATTAACATTGCAGCGAGTTCAAAATGGTACCTGATAGCTGATATTTGGAAACAGGGAATGAAAAAGGAGGATCAAAACATCAATAGTGTAAGCAGCACTACAGCACAGTGAATCAACGGCAATAACAGAAATCCAGCGATATAACAGCAAAACGTAGCAAATTGGAATTCCAAGGATAACTCAAAGTAACAGGGGACTTAATAAAACCACAGCAATTCCAGAAAATCAGGTAGCAAACCAACAAAAGGCTCAAATGAAACTCAACAGAATCCTTCAAACAACTTGAACAATCAAGATTGGAAATAGGAACAGAGAAAGCTCGACTATATCTAATTTTGGGACCAATGCAACAGTGTTATAGGGGCTCGAGTTGCCTAGGATTGACTTGAAATTTTTGGGAGCTAAATCTTTTCAATGTAACAGTGTTATGCCTGTGTTTTTTTTTTCAGAATCTCCCTCCCTGTATCTTTTTGTATGTGTGTCTGTTTTTCTTCTCTGCTTTCAGTCAGTGTATCTCCTTTTATAGCCTAGAGATCACAAGTAACAACCCTACTTTTTTAGTTTTAGATCTGTCCAGCCTATGTTTTTTTCACATTTTCTTCACTTTTCAGTTGTACCAGTATGGCTTTTTAATTAAAGAACTCTGAAAGGCAGAAATTAATGGTATAACCTGTTGTCCAGCAGGTTCCACTAGCCCTTCCATGTGCATTGCACTCTTTGAAATTTGGTTGTTAGTTTCATTTCTGAAACTTATCAGAATTACAACTCTTTTCTCCTTAAAATCCTATTAGAGTTATAGCTATATCTTCCTTAAAATCCTATTGGAAATACAGCTATATCCAAACCAGACTTCCTAGTTTAACATCAACAGAATTCAAGGACTAAACAGAACAGTTCAATTCAAGCAAAACAAAGCACTGCCCGAGATTTCAAACAACAAATTCGCGAATTTAAACGACGACATTCGTTAAGTCGAATCACAACATGTATGACTGATAAACAAACCAATCGCAAAGACAGTGAGTTCAAAACTCTCGGCCAAAGTAGTCCAAAAATGAAGAATTAGCTATTCGACGAAATATCGAATCGAATTCCTATCTCATAACTACGTCATTCATGACAAAAAATCAGAAGCAAACAAGTCGACCAAATAAAAGGTCCCAAAAGAAGAAGAATTTGAAGATGTCCGAGGAAAAATCAATCAAATTACGAAAACAATTAAACTAAATTGACAACCATAAGTAAATAAAAGCAGAAAAAGAAAAGAAAAGAAAAGAAATACCTTGAAACAAAAAATGGAGCTCGGCCGACTTGGTCTTCGGCATTCGAGGTCGAAAGGGCCTTAATTGAAATGTTTTCCAAGTGAAAACATATCAATTAAGGTCTATTAGACCTCAATTCGATAAAATCCGGCGAAGGAAATTCCCAAATCGATTTTTAGGGTTCTTAGCTCGGTTTTTTTGGGGCTTAATGGTTTCCGGTTAGATTTGAGCGGAACCAACGATGGTTTGGGTGTTAGGGAGGCGAGGTGAAGGTATGGTATCAATTTGGGACGGTTTGGCCTTGATTGAGTTTTGACTCGAACCTTCAATTGAAGATTCGAGGAGCTATGGATGGATTTGAGGTAAGGGGTTTAGGGATTTGGGTTTGGGGTGTGATGGGGGTTCCGTGGTGTTGTTTTCACGGCCGACGGCGTTGTTGCCGCCGGCTTTCCGGCGACGGAGTGTGGAGGCGGCGCTAGGGTTCTTTGGAGAAGAGGTGTCTCTAATGAAGGGGTGAATGGAACGGGTGATATGGGTTTTGGGGGTTTTGGGGTAATTAAAATTAAAGTTTCAATCTTAGCCGTTGGATCAAGGAGTCCAACGGCTCAGATCAATGGGGAGGTGGGTCGGTTCGTTTGGTTTGGACGGGTAAGGGGAGATGGGCTGAGGGTTATTTGGACTGGGTTGGGGCGTTGGGCCTGGTTTTGGGTCCAAATAAGTAGCCCAGTTCCGATTTGTGTTCATTCTCACTTGTTTTCTTCTACTTCTTTTATTTTCCTTTTGATTCTTAATTACCAAAAATTCTAAGATAATTTGTAAAGCCAAAATATTAATTAACTCTTACTAATCTTTATCACAGATGATTAAACACCAGTGTTATACGAAAATCACACAATTAAATACTAAAATGTAAGATACAATATTATTAATATTTTCCACTTTATAAAATACTTAGTTTACTAATTAATTCCAAATTGTCCGATTAAACTCTAACTACAATGGCACCGTCTATATATATATATATATTTTTATTTGTTTATTTAAACAAATAGTCATGTACACACAAATGCAACCAACAATAAAAGTAACACAAAATCCACAAATATTGCAAACAACACAAAAATTATTTTAGTTTGAATTTTGGGAGTAATTCTCGTATAGGGCAAAAATCACGTGCTCACAGCTGCCCCTCTTTGCGCGAAAACATGAAGAGTTTTCGTGCAAAGATAAGTGAGCGGATACGAGCGATTTTTGCCCGTTCAAGCACTCCGTATGAAGCATTGTTTGGAGAAGTTTGACCGAACCTTGCTTCAAAGGTCTCCTACATATCCCTGGCTAAAAGGGAATCATGTCAATGTAGTTCGGGAAGTTTTGGTAGCTGGGACTACCATGACTGCTGTGATCTTGCTGTTACTGCTGTTGTTGCTGTTGCTGCTGTTGCCACTGCTTAACCGATCTCCTTATTACACCGTGCTAAACAAAAATAAGAAGCTAGACTAAGTTACAGTATTGCAAATTCTTATCTATCTTTTCGACTTGATCTTGTCATGTTCCTTGCCATCCTGCTGGCTCTGATGTTTCTTCACATGCTTCTTCTCTTCTGACAATCGTTATTTCGGCTTATCTTGATTGCCGAACTCCGACCATTGGTCCCTTCTTTTGTGATCTTCGAACTATTCTCCTTCGAAGTCTGAACCTATCTTTCTGATCCTTGTTGCCTTCCTTTGATTATGAACTTGGATTCATGCTGGGGATTTCCGTTACACTCAACCGCTTTCCTCAACCAAATTCAAAAATAAATCGCCACTCCATTCATCAGGCGGGCTCCCTGACTTCAACTACAACTTCAAAATAAATCGTCACTCCATTCTTCAGGCGGGCTCCCTGACTCCGATTACAACTTCAAAATAAATCGCCACTCCATTCTTCAGGCGGGTTCCCTGACTTCAACTACGATTTCACAAATAAATCGCCACTCCATTCTTCAGGTGGGCTCCCTGACTCCAATTACAACTTCAAAATAAATCGCCACTCCATTCTTCAGGCGGGCTCCCTGACTTCAACTACAACTTCAAAATAAATCGCCACTCCATTCTTCAGGGCGGGCTCCCCGACTTCAACTACAACTTCAAAATTAAATCGCCACTCCATTCTTCGAGCGGGCTCCCTGACTTCAACTACAACTTCAAAACTAAATCGCCACTCCATTCTTCAGGCGGGCTCCCTGACTTCAACTACAACTTCGAAATTAAATCGCCACTCCATTCTTCAGGTGGGCTCCCTGACTTCAACTACGATTTCACAAATAAATCACCACTCCATTCTTCAGGCGGGCTCCCTGATTCCAATTACAACTTCACAAATAAATCACCACTCCATTCTTCAGGCGGGCTCCCTGACTTCAACTACAACTTCAAAATAAATCGTCACTCCATTCTTCAGGCAGGCTCCCTGACTCCAATTACAAAATAAATTGCCACTCCATTCTTCAAGCGGGCTCCCTGACTTCAATTACAACTCACTAACTCCATCCATATCACCTTCCTTTGCTTCATGTACCATTTTCTTCTTCCTGCATCGTCTCTTGGGCTACCTTTTCTTCTGAATTACCTTGTTTTGGAATTGCTTTCTTCCTGGATCGTGTTATTTTCCTTTGACTGCCGGGGATATCCTTGGGACCGTTTACTTACCTGCTGGAGATGATGCTGTTGTGGAGGTATTCTTTATTTCCTTCATCCTTCATTCTCTCTCGGACTCGCCCCGAGCTCGCTGGGGGTTGAATTTTCATTGACTGAGGATTACCCTGGCAGGGACTCCCTTTTTCCTTTTTCCTCTTTCCCAACCTCCTTCGGGACTTGCTCTTTGCTTCCTTGAAAACTTATGGTATATATTGTTGTTGGGGAAATCTCGAAGATCAGTGTTTCATTTCTCCAAGAACTACTGGGGATAATACTAGGCTTAAAGATCACTTCCTCGTGTTGTCTGGACTCTTTCAAAACTATTCTGCTTGAAACTGGTATTTTCCCAAAATCTTGCGTTGCTTTCTATCCTTATCCACCGGGTATTTGCTTTTGAGAAAATTTTCGCAATGGGAGAAAATTTTCTGCCCCAGTTTGATAACCTTCTACGTGGCATGCTTTTCTGCCGACGAACCCTCTTTTCCTGCTTTAAATCAAAGAAAAATTATTAGTTTCAAAACACCGTGAGTGGTCATGCCGCTCTTGCTGGGGCAATTTTCCTTTTCTCTTTTAGCTGCTTTGCTTTCCTCGAACTTGGGGACGACGTTAATACTAGGCTTAAAGATCACTTCCTCGTGTTGTCTGGCCTCTTTCAAAACTATTCTGCTTGAAACTGGTATTTTCCCAAAATCTTGCGTTGCTTTCTATCCTTATCCACCGGGTATTTGCTTTCAAGAAAATTTTCGCAATGGGAGAAAATTTTCTGCCCCAGTTTGATAACCTTCTACGTGGCATGCTTTTCTGCCGACGAACCCTCTTTTCCCGCTTTAAATCAAAGAAAAATTGTTAGTTTCAAAACACCGTGAGTGGTCATGCCGCTCTTGCTGGGGCAATTTTCCTTTTCTCTTTTAGCTGCTTTGCTTTCCTCGAACTTGGGGACGACGTTGATACTTGCTGGTGGATGGCGCTCTTTCTACAGGATCTCTTATCTCTCGTTCTATTCCAAACTTCAGTGTGGTCTGACACTCTTGGTCGGTGATCTGTTGTGAGAAACTATCTTTCGGGTGTGTAATATGTGTCCATCATACTCCGTAATTCCCGTGAACCTTCCAATCAACCTATCGTTCCAATCTTAATATCGGAATGACTTTTGTCTTATTGCCTTGTTCCATGCCTATTCATCTTCATTGTAACGCTTTGGGAGACTTGGTAGTAAGCTTTGAAAAGTCAACTTTCGACATAAATATAAAAATCTTTAAAAGAGAGAAAAATGATAAATAAAAATGCAATAAAGAGTGTGGACTGCAAAAAAGACAAAAAGGAAAACTTTTCTGAACTTTAAATTGGGAAAAACTTATCTGAATGTATAACTGATCCAATGGTTACGCCGTGCCTTCGAGATTAATCTACCCAGTCTATTTATGTCAATCACTTTCTGATGGCTGTGTTTTGCTAGAGGCAAACGAATGTCCCAACCTTGTCTCATACAGGCACCTTGTAACTATCTCGCCTTGTCACCTCATAGTGCCCTTTCAAAGGGTTTTCACTAATGAGATTCTCTCATTTCTCTCGACCTCCCGTCGCCTTAGGGTGCCTGTAAAGGTTTTCACCGTAAGACTCTCTCATTTTTATTTCTCTTAGCTTTCTTCGCCTTAAGGTGCCCGCGAGGGTTTTCACCGTTAAGGCTCTCTCGTTTCGCTTTCTTTCCAGGCTGGGGTATTACCCACGAGATTCCCTCTAAAGCATTGTCCCTTTTTCGGCTTGTGCATCCTGGATTCAATCGAGGATCGGAGTGCCGCTCTTGGCTTTCATTCGTATGACTTGGCATTTCTCCAATACTGATCAAGAGGTCTTTTTGGTCATCAATGTGGTTTTTGTGCGTGAGGCTAAAGAAAAGAGGTTTCACCTCAACGGTTAGCTTATTACAAATTTCGGAATTCACATCATCTTTTCAAATGAAACCATGACTTCTGCCCCAGTTTTGTTGCTTGGGGAATCTTTGATTTTTTATTTTATTATGACCGAGCCGTGTGGCGCCTACGTATCCTTCTTGAGGAATCAAGTCAAACGTAGTTCACTTTTTCTTGTGTCTTTTCTTTGTTTCTTTTTCTATTTTGTTACACATCTTCCTTGATGATTCCGAAAGAGGGTATATGAAAGAATAATTAAGGCTCAAAGGGGAAAACAAGGGTAAAGTGTTTGGGTAGTAGAAAAAAATTGCCTCTGTCATTTCATTCTCCGAAAAATGCCAACTACAAACAAACGAAACCAAACGTTGAAAAATGCATTAAAGAATTACACATAATATCTCTTGACTGCATCAGAATTGATAGCCATATCGGTGCATCTTCCCTCAATATCAGTTAGACATAGGGCGCCGTTGGATAATACCCTAGTCACAACAAACGGTCCCTGCCAATTTGGAGCGAACTTGCCTTTTGCTTCGGCCTGATGTGGTAGAACTCTCTTCAGCACATGTTGTCCCACTTCAAATTTCCTGGGACGTACCTTCTTGTTATATGCTCTTGCCATTCTCTTTTGATACAATTGGCCATGACATACTACTGTCAATCTCTTTTCATCGATCAAGCTCAATTGCTCCAGTCGAGTTTTGACCCACTCATCATCGTCAATCTCAGCTTCGGCGACAATTCGGAGGGATGGAATTTCAACTTCTGCTGGTATTACTGCTTCAGTCCCGTACACCAACAAGTAAGGAGTTGCACCTACCGAAGTCCGGACGGTAGTGCGATAACCCAATAGTGCGAATGGTAACTTTTCATGCCATTGCCTAGACCCTTCTACCATCTTCCTCAATATCTTCTTAATATTCTTGTTTGCTGCCTCAACCGCGCCATTTGCTTTGGGACGATATGGTGTGGAATTTTGGTGTGTAATCTTGAACTGTTGACAGACCTCTTTCATCAATCCGCTGTTAAGATTGGCACCGTTATCTGTGATGATTATCTTTGGAATTCCAAACCTGCAGATGATGTGGGAATGTACGAAGTCCACCACCGCCTTCTTGGTCACTAATTTGAAGGTTTTGGCCTCCACCCACTTGGTAAAATAATCGATCGTTACCAGAATGAACCTATGACCATTGGAAGCCGCAGGTTCTATAGGTCCAATAACATTCATACCCCATGCAACAAACGGCCATGGTGCTGGCATTGTATGCAATTCAGTCGGTGGAGAATGAATCAAATCTCCGTGTATCTGACACTGATGGCATCTTCGCACAAAACTTATACAATCACGCTCCATAGTGAGCCAATAATATCCTGCTCGAAGAATCTTCTTTGCCAATACATATCCGCTCATGTGTGGCCCACAAACTCCGGAGTGTATATCTGTCATCACTGTTGTGGCTTGACTCGCATCTATACATCTCAACAATCCCAAATCTGGGGTTCTTTTGTACAACACCCCTCCACTAAGGAAAAATCCGTTTGCCAATCGCCGAATAGCTCTCTTTTGATCTCCAGTTGCTTGCTCTGGGTATGTTCCTAACCTGAGGTATTCTTTGAAGTCATGAAACCATGGCTCGCCATCCATCTCTTCCTCTATCATATTGCAATAAGCATGCTGATTCCGGATCTGAATATGTAATGGATCAATACGAACCTTGTCCGGGTGATGTAGCATTGACGCCAAAGTAGCCGGAGCATCGGCAACCTCATTATGCATCCTTGGGATATGCCTGAATTCTACTGATCGGAAACGCTTAGTCAGATCGTGCAAACATTGACGATACGGGATAAGCTTCAAATCTCTGGTTTCCCATTCTCCCTGAATCTGATGTACTAGAAGGTCCGAGTCTCCCAAGACCAAGACGTCCTGTACATCCATGTCTACCGCTAATCGTAACCCTAAGATGCATGCCTCGTACTCAGCCATATTGTTGGTACAATGAAAACGCAGTTGAGCGGTAATAGGATAATGATGTCCCGTTTCAGAGATAAGCACAGCCCCTATTCCGACTCCTTTTGCGTTCGTCGCTCCGTCGAAGAAAAGCTTCCACCCTGGATCCTCGGTTAATTCTAACCCATCAATTTGCAATACTTCTTCGTTTGGAAAATATGTCCTCAAAGGTTCGTATCCGTCATCTACAGGATTCTTGGCTAAGTGATCGGCTAGGTCTTGAGCTTTCATAGCCGTCCTTGTCACATATATGATGTTGAATTCTGTAAGTAGTATTTGCCATTTTGCTAACCTCCCTGTAGGCATCGACTTCTGGAAAATATACTTCAACGGACCCAAACGTGAAATAAGGTAAGTAGTGTAAAAAGACAAGTAGTGTTTCAGCTTTTGGGCTACCCAAGTTAAAGCACAACATGTCTTCTCCAAATGAGTGTATTTGACCTCGTGGACCGTGAACTTCTTACTGAGATAGTAGATGGCTCGTTCCTTTCTGCCAGTAAGATCGTGCTGCCCCAGTACGCAGCCAAACGAATTCTCCAAGACCGTTAGATAAAGAATCAGGGGTCTACCCGGTTCAGGCGGAACTAGTACGGGTGGGTTTGACAGATATCCTTTGATTTGGTCAAACGCTTCCTGACATTCTGTCGTCCATTCTATCGCGGCGTCTTTCTTCAACAGACGGAATATGGGTTCACAGGTTGCTGTAAGTTGAGCAATAAACCTACTGATGTAATTTAACCTTCCCAACAAACTCATTACCTCTGTTTTATTCTTTGGCGGGGGTAACTCCTGAATGGACTTGATTTTGGATGGGTCCAACTCAATGCCCCGTCGACTGACGATGAATCCTAGCAACTTTCCTGACGGAACTCCGAATGCACATTTGGCCGGATTGAGCTTGATATCATATCTTCGAAGTCTTTGAAAGAACTTCCTGAGGTCGGCAACGTGGTCTTCTTGACGTCTAGATTTTATGATCACATCATCCACGTACACTTCAATTTCCTTGTGTATCATGTCATGGAACACCGTAGTCATCACCCTCATGTATGTTGCCCTTGCGTTCTTCAAACCGAACGGCATCACCCGGTAGCAATAAGTCCCCACGGTGTGATAAAAGCCGTCTTTTCTGCGTCCTCTTCATCCATCAAGATCTGATGATATCCCGCGTAGCAATCCACAAAGGATCCAATATCACGTCCGGCGCAATTATCAATCAAGATATGGATATTGGGAAGCGGGAAATTATCCTTAGGACTCGCCTTGTTGAGATTGCGGTAGTCCACGCATACTCTGATCTTTCCGTCTTTCTTTGGCACCGGTACTACGTTAGCCAACCATTCAGGGTATCGAGTGACACGAATGACTTTCGCCTGCAACTGCTTGGTCACTTCCTCCTTGATCTTTACACTCATCTCCGTCTTAAATTTCCGCAGTTTTTTTTGACGGGCGGGCATGCCGGGTCAGTAGGTAATTTGTGGACCACTAGGTCAGTGCTGAGTCCTGGCATGTCGTTGTACGACCATGCGAAAATGTCTTTATACTCCATGAGTATTTTGATCAACTCTTCTCTCGGGTTGGGTTCGATATGGACGCTTATTCTGGTTTCTTTAACATCATTCGTATCCCCCAGATTAACAGCCTCAGTATCATTCAAGTTGGGTTTGGGCTTTTCCTCGAAGTGACTTAATTCTTCGCCGATTTCTTCTACGGCTTCATCATCGCCGTATTCCGATTCACTCTCGTCACTTCTTATTTCATGCGTTATTATTTCCAAACCAGATTGACTTTCTAGACTGGGTTGATTAATCTTTAAGCACGCCATATCATTAAGATCAGTTGAAAGAAAGCTGCTCAGAAAAGTAAAAAGAAAGAAAAATAAACAAAATTAGGAACAAAGGGAAAATAATTTCATTAAATGGGAACAGTACAATGAAAAACAAGCTTGCACACTCAAACGAACTAAAACAAATGGATTTTATTCCGGGGACAGCCCCCACACAAAATTTGAAAGAAAACAATCCAAAACAAACTACCAAGACTCCTTCCGGATAGGGAGAGAAGTAGCCTTCCAATTATTCAACTTTGCTTTCGATCCCACAAACTGTATCTCGGCATGGCTGGGTCCTTCGCCATCCTCTAGCATGCATACATATGCGAATAGGTCCTCGATCTTTCTTAAGAACTCTTTGTCTGGCCTAACCATAGGACTGGGAACCTTTGTCGTCGGATGTCCTCTTACTCCGGACCTGACAAAAGATCGGGAAAGGCGCGGAACAGGCTTCGGGAGCACCCATGTCTTCTGCTTATTCCTCTTGGCTCGCTGGATGTCCTCTGATGTCGGCTTGAATCCCAAGCCAAAGGTTCCCACATTTTCGAGCACAGATACCGGTTGTATGATTCCTTGCAGAGATGCACCTAAACCTTTGCCGAGTACGAAACTATTTCTCAGCATTTCATGAGCCACCATGACGTCTGCGGTAATCATTCTGTCATTGGAAATGAATTCCCCTTCTGGAACTCGGTTGGCGGATACCACATCGCAGATCTGGTATACCCATGTCCCAACATCCTCTCCTGTCTCAACAAAGGGGACGATGGTGCCTGGTTGTAGATCATTCTCTCCATGGACTACGATCTCCTGTTGGTCCCACTCAAACTTGACTAGTTGGTGTAGGGTGGATGGAACTGCTTTTGCGGCATGGATCCACGGTCGCCCTATCAGAAGGTTATATGAAACTACCATGTCCAGCACCTGGAATTCCATGGTGAACTCCACTGGTCCGATTGTTAAGATTAACACTATGTCCCCGACCGATGCCTTGCCTCCTCCATCAAACCCTCGGACACATATGCTGTTCTTGCGTATCCTGCCGATATCCACTTTCAACTTGTGTAGTGTAGAGAGAGGACAAATGTTCGCACTGGACCCATTGTCGACCAGGACTTTGCTGACCACCGACTCCTCACACTTCACCGTAAGATATAAAGCCTTGTTGTGCTCGGTGCCTTCCTCAGGCAACTCATCATCGGTGAAAGTGATCTGATTCGCTTCGAAGATCCTATTGGTGATCTTCTCCAAATGACTCACCGAGATTTTATCGAGTACGTGGGCCTCATTCAGAACTTTTATCAAAGTTTGCCGATGTTCTTCAGAATGTATTAGCAAGGACAGCAATGAGATTTGTGCAGGGGTTTTCTTCAGCTGTTCTAAGACAGAATAATCATGTAGCTTCATCTTTTTCAGGAATTCTTCGGCCTCTTCGTCAGTTACCGGCTTTTTCAGTATTGCCGGAGTGGTCTTCCTCAATTCTGTAGGGGCAAAACATCTCCCTGAACGGGTCAACCCTTGCGCTTCGCAGACTTCTTCTTTAACTTCTTTTCCTTGGTAGGTTGTCGTGACCCGATCATAATTCCATGGAATAGCTTTGCTATCAGCTATTGGCAACTGTATTACTGGCTTGATGATGAAAGGATCCACTCGAACACCTGCTACAGTTAAAACGGGTCTGGTTGCTGCCCTTGGTACAACTATTTTTACTCCCTCTGACCTCATAGGCACTTTGTTCACACTTCCCTTTTCTGCTTCCAACCCCTCTTGTACGTCTTTCTTGCAGATGAGTGACTCATCAAGGCTTGGCCCCTTTTCCATTCCTACCCCACTAGACTTGATCATCATTACAGTCTGAGAGGTTTTCTCCTTTCCCTCTTCCACCCGTACCAACTCGATCATGTTGGTCTCATGATGAGTTGGAAGTGGATTCTGGTTGATGTTGGGCTCCGCTGGAGTCTGGACCTCAATTCGGCGAGTGTCGATGAGTTCCTGGATAGCTGTTTTCAACCTCCAACACTTTTCTGTGTCGTGCCCCGGACATCCTGAGCAATATGCACAGTTTATTGAATGGTCCAGATTCTTTGGAAGAGGGTTTGGTAGCTTAGCCTCGACCGGATTTAGCAGCCCTACTTGCTTCAAACGGTGGAACAAAGTGGTGTAAGACTCTCCCAAGGGAGTGAAGGTCTTCGTCTTTGGTGCTCTGTCGTTCTTGAAGGCTTGATTCGGACGAAAACCCGCGCCCGTGGGGTTTCTATATGCTCTTGCGGTTGGATAATTATTTTGCGGGTTCGGTGCACGCCATGGTGCATGGACGGGAGGTGTGGCATATGACTGGGCGTGATGGACAGTAAAATGGGGATCAGGTGCTGGATAGTAGTGTTGCGGGTGGTTATATGGATTGTGGAGGTAATTTTAGTGGTGAGGCTGCGGCGGGTTATACTCGGGTGCGGGGCCTCTGTTTCTGAACCATGTTCCGGACTCGACCGCCGTGACTTCTTCTTTCCTCTTTTTCCCAAGCACTCCTCCGGTACCACTTTGGATAGCTTGAGTGGTGGCTTTCAACGCTGAATAACTCATGATCTTGTTGGCTTTCAAGCCTTCCTCGATCATAGCCCCCATCTTTATCACCTCAGTGAATGACTTACCCACGGACGTCACCAGATGTCCGAAATAGGTTGGCTCCAGTGTCTGCAGGAAGTAATCCACCATCTCGTTCTCTCTCATAGGCGGATCTACCCTTGCTGCCTGTTCCCTCCAGCGGAAACCAAATTCACTGAAACTTTCGGTGGGTTTCTTCTCTAACTTTAGCAATGATAAGCGGTCGGGGACTATTTCAAGATTGTACTGGAACTGGCCAATGAATGCTTGAGCCAAATCGTCCCATGTAAACCATCTGCTGGGATCCTGCCTAGTGTACCACTCTAGTGCAGACCCCCCCAAGCTCTGACCGAAGTAAGCTATCAGAATCTCATCTCGCCCTCCAGCTCCTCACATTTTACTACAAAACCCTCGAAGATGGGCTACTGGATCACCATGCCCCTCGTATAAGTCAAACTTGGGCATTTTGAACTCGGCTGGCAACTGGACATCTGGGAATGGACACAGATCTTTGTAAGCGACACTGACCTGGTTGCCCAAACCATGCATATTCCTGAAGGACTGCTCCAGGCTTTTAACTTTTCGAATAACTTCCTCATGCTCCAAACTTTGGAAGTGCTTTTCCGGTTCTGCCGGGTTATCCCAGTGAGGGGTGTGTGGATGCGGTTCAGGGAGCCCTAAAGGTAGGCTCGGGAGGATAGTAAGAATTGTCGTGGATTTGAACATGCGGCTCACCGGATGACTTTTGTAGATTAGCAGGTGGAGGTGCCACAAAAACAGGGGTGACCGTGGGAGGAGGATTTTGTTTGGCTGGTGGAATTTGGGTGGCATAAGGGTTTTCCCCTTGATAGTATGGATAGATCGGGGCGCTTGTCGAAGGATCAAAGGGTGGGTGTTCTGGAGCTGATGCGAGAGTAGGGAGGTTTGGTGAGGACTGTCTCCTAGCCCAGGCTAGGTGCATCTCTGTTATATGCTGTCTCAACCGATCTACCTCTTCTTTCATGATCTGTATCTCTGATTTCTCTTCCTCGAGACTTTTACCGGAGCTGGACATACTTGCTGGAATTGGCCCTTTAGATCTAGTACGGTAATGGTGGTCGGCCAGTATATTCTGTCAAACCAACTGCTAAACTTTTCTGGATTGCAACAAACTTTGTTAGTTTACTGAATTTAACAGGCATGTTATCGCACGTTGGGATGCAATGCACCTAATCAATTAACCCTTTCTATATGTTCTTATCGCATGCGTCGTTCCATTTTTTTTTTTTTTCTTTTTTTTTTTCTTTTTCTTTTTTTTCAATTATCCTTGAAGACCTTGTTGTTATTAACCTCCCTATTCTTTTCTTTTCTTTTTAGTGGTGGTCGAATCTTATGTGGATTGCCTACGTATCACGTCCCTGCGTGAATCAGACCGAGCGTAGTTCTAATAACAAAATTGTGGCGAAATTCTGGAATTCTTATATCAAAACTCTTATGGTTACAAAACCTGTCTTACAATAATCAACAAAATAAGAGAAATGCTTGACTCGAGAACAAAATGCCAACCAACTTGACTCAAAATTTCAAAAATACATTTTTAATCAAAAGTCTAATGCTCTTAAATTCCTGGGGGCCCGCGAGGCATCATTCGGCCTTGCCGCGGGCCTTGGTGTGAGGTCCCTGTGTAGTTCCCTTAACTCTCTCATGATCTGATGAACGTAGTCCATAACCGAAGCAAAAAGGGCGGTGCGGGGCATTTGTTCACAAGCTAAGCATTTCATGGTGACATAATGCCCGATTTCTCCAATTCTGTCCTTGATCATGTCCCTTTCTCTGAGTAGCTGTTCTATCTGCTGGTTCTTCGCCCCCAATCTTCGAGCATTGTTGGTGACTTGGTCTAAGAGCCTATCCACTTGTTCTTGCAGTCGGGCCATCAAATTGTGGCAACGGTCGAGGTCTGCTCCGGCATCCCGGGCTTGCTTGAAAACCCGCTCCCTAAGGATAACATTTGCTTCCCTTAGATTAGTGATGATCTCGGCGTACTCTTCTTCCACCCGTTGTAGGTGAAGTGCTTGTTGATGTGCCTCCTTTCTCCAGCTAGCACGGATCCTCATTGTTTGGGTCTTCGACTCTTCCAATTCTCTTTGGACATCGGCAACTTGGTTTTTCAAACCCTTTATCAATTTTTCGTCTGTTCGACTCCTCAACTGTCTGTCAGCATCCCTTTTTATTTGCTGGATTTGAGCTCTCAAAAAGTCATTTTCTTGTGCCAACTTCTTTTTATCTCCTTCGTCGGCGGCAGCTTGCATATCCTTTTCAAATTGGAGATCTTGGACCTGTTGCTCTATCTTGCCAATCATTGTCCTGTAAACCTCTTCCTTGGCTAACCAGTCCCATTATTCTTGTGATGCTTCAGCAAATTCCCTGAGGTGAGGTCTTTTGGCTGGTCTTTCACCAGATGTTTCTCCTTTGTACCAAGTAAGATATCCGGGTACAACCTCTCCCCTAGCTCGATCCTGCACACAAGTGTTTGCCTCCAGATATTGGCATTTGCTCCAGATCTGGCGGACCCTTGCTTCTGGGTTATTGACCGTCGGGGCCAATTTCAATAACCTGGGTACTCAGGTCTTCGTCTTTGGGTACTATCTGGCACCTCCCAAGCTGTCTTAAAACCCGATGGGGCGCATAAGGTTGAATGCTCTTAAGTCCCATTAAGAGAAAGTGGGACCTAGCCGCTGGCATGTACACGATTCTGTCTATCTGTAACCAACCCAACGTCCATTGTATTTGACTTGCGCTGAGAGCCTGAAAGTACGCCCTCCACGCCAAGGTTCCTTCAGGCAGGACGGTCTTATCAATCCTTGTATAGAATTCGCTTATGCAAGTTTTATCAACCAACCCATATCTCAAGAATTGGGTGAGGCGACACAGGTGCTCGATCATCCACATTTGTAGCAATAAATTATAGCCTTCAAAAAAATCTCCTCCGGCTTTGCAGGCTGTGAGAGATCGATATATGTCTGCTAGTATCATGGGAGCAAGAGTACTTTCGCTTTGGTCAAGCAAAGTACTGACAATTCCGGCTATCTTTATATCAATATTCCCGTCTTTTCTCGGGAATACCACAAGTCCTAAGAAGGCTATCATGAAGGCAATTCGTCTGTGCTCCTCCCATTTCTGGCGATTACCCTTGCTGCATAACTTATTCTCTGGCTTGTCAAAACCTCCCACATGACCGTACCTTTGATAGATGAAGCTTAAAGTACAAAACCCTTGTGCTAGATCCGGGTTACGTACCGTTCTGGCTATCTTCAGTGAGTCTAAAAATCGGTGTATGGCGACAACCCTGGGAGCGATTAGATATTGGTGCCCCAATGGTATATCAGTGTTTCCAATGTATCCGGTCATCTCCTCCAAAGTTGGGGTAAGCTCGAAATCCGAGAAGTGAAAGACATTGTGTGCAAAGTCCTAGTATGTGACTAATGCTCTTATGATATCCCCTCGAGGCTTTATTTCAAGCAGACCTGTGAGACCTTTCAAATATTTCTTAACTTCATTCTGCCCTTCTTCGCTTAGATCATCCCACCATAATTGTATTTGTACCGGGATTTTAGTCATGAGTGAAAAGGGTTCATTTCGAATCGTGCTCATCCTGCATATTTATTTAAAAAAAAAAGATCATTTTGGCTGGCCATGATTGGACTATTTTTTTTTTTCAAAATTTAAAATTTTGGTATTTTGAAAAAGGGAAAGTTGGACCCGATGGGGGTTGCCTACGTATCTCACATCCGGTGAGAATCAAACCCGCGTAGTTCGGTCCGTCAAAACAAACTATATTTTTTCTTTTATTGACCGACAAAGAAAACACATTTTGTTAAGAAAACCATTTTGTTGGCAAAGTCAACCTTCCGTCGTCTTTTATTAGCAAACTAAATTTATTGATTTGTTGGTAAAACACATTTTTTGTATTTCTGAAAAATATCTATTTCCCCATACTATTTCTTTTTCCCTTTTTTTTTTCTTCAGTATATAAAAAGCCGGTCAGCATGCGAGTCCAAATAAATGCTGCAACATATAGTATGCTCGGTCTTTGATTACCGGGTCACCTATCCTAGACGGACCCAACCCCTGTGTTGAGTCCCCTAAGTCAAATGCAACGTGATGCAAATAAGCGTTTCCTACTAGGGATCCGGCATGAAGTCATGTTATTCTAAGCTCAGAACCTCGGTATGTGATCTAGACTGTGTACCCGAGCGGACAACTCGGGCTGAGGAAGGAGCTCCTTTCCGGGAACCAAAAGGCCAACCGGCTTAGAAACTTTCCGAGCCTCTTTATTATTTCGGGGTATGACACTAACAGAATAGGGAGTCTCAACCAGTGAGCACATCCCCGGGGGTGAGAAGAGAAGGTTTTTTCGGCACAATTTATATACAGTTCAGATAGTATCAAAGCGGTAAACATATAGCAATTTGTATATATAGTGCAACTAGTATCAAAGCGGTAGACATGTAGCACATTAATTAAACATATAATAAAATCAGATATAGACAAAAACAATAATTTAACTGAGCTCGAATTCTTAAACCCTTAACCAGAGTTCTGGGTGGATTATATCCCCAGCAGAGTCGCCAGAGATGTCACACCTCCTTTTTCCGCTGACCCGCGAGGGTGCGAGTGGAGTTTTTCCAATTAAAGGACAATCAAAACGGGATTTATTTAATTAATTCAGAGTCGCCACTTGGCAGATTTAAGGTGTCCCAAGTCACCGGTTGAATCCCGAATCGAGGAAAAGAATGACTCGTTTAACAGTCCACGAACCAGAAATCCGGATAAGGAATTCTGTTAAAGGAGAAGGTATTAGGCATTCCCGAATTCCGTGGTTCTAGCACGGTCGCTTAACTATCATATTCGGCTTATTTATCTGATTTTAACAGTTATGTACTTAATGCAAATTAATATCCCTTTACCGCTTTTATTATTATTATTATTTACGAAAGAGAAGGTTGCCTAAAAATATGTTTCAAATCACGTCACATGAAATGCACCCGGATCCTCGACACATTCTTATTCAACATTTTTGGGATTTGGATTTGGGCCGCATGAAATGCACACCCGTATTTAAGAAGGTAAAATTACTAAAATACGCGCCTAGAGCGATTACTTATTTATATTTTTTTTAAAAAGGCCGTGAAATTCGCTAAGAAAAGACACATCTCGAAATCTAAGTATTTTATATATACATTTAGGAAAATCCCGCATTTGTACATTTTTATATGGTGAGACGCGCCTCTTTTATTATTTAAAAGGCAAATATAAGGCAATTATAATTTTTTACTTTGCGAGGTCATAGAAAATTCAACTGATGGCATACCTCAATTTCTAAGAGATTTAAAATTAATTAAATGAGGACCATGCAATTGTCATTTTTGTTTGGCATGGCGCACCCCAAACTTTACTTTGAGAAGAGGAGAATTAATCAAAGCTAATGCTACTACACAAGACTTAAGAACTCATTTAAGGTAATATAAACAATTTTATATTATAGATAAAATATAATGCAAGGAATGACTAGCATCCTTCCAAATACATATGCTGCACTTAAAGCTTAGACCAAACAAATAACGAATTAAACAGTAACACCTTTCTTAAAGCTTGAACAAAACACACGGAAGAACAAAAAAACTGACCCATCAACCGAGCTACCATCGAAATGCTCTATTAGAGAGTGAATTGCTAATTAAATGTTAGAGGCTATAATCCTAACACTTATGAAAATATCCGCAAATACAGAAACCAAAATAAAGAAACGTGCAAGTTTTATCTACATGAATACCACTTCAGGATAGATATGATTCTTTCTAATTTTTATGCTAAATGTTCAATGATTAAACACAATTCCAGTTATTCCACCTATTGATTTCACATTGAATTCTCATATGCTATTAACGTAAAGACACAACCAAATGGAAAGTAATCTATACACAAGATGGACCAGTTTTGAACAAGGTTATCCAAATTATTGCAAACCAATTATGTAAACATGATGTTGATACTGTATTCCGTTACTCATGTAAACTAAAAAATGATCAGCTTAATTATGAAGTCTCTTCAACATAACGTGAAATTAACAGCCTCTAAGTGAATAAGAACAAATCACATTCGAAGTTCTAGTTAATACAACCCAACAGTCCAATGAGCACAACTCTAAACAAACTACAAATGTCTTGATTATATAGCCAACTAATGTCACGACCCGGATTTCCCACCATCGGGGGTCATGATGGCGCCTACTAAATGGAAGCTAGGCAAGCCAAATATTAATTACACCTCCATTAATTAACAAATTCTTATTATTAAAACATATAAATTACAGCGGAATAATCAAAATTAGCGGAAGACTTAGTCAAATATGATAAAGAAACCCAAACAAGATACACTACCCAAGACTGGTGTCACAATACTCACGAACTTCTAAGAATAATACACATAATTGTCTGAAAGAAAATACAAGTTGTTTATCTCGATTACATGAGATAACAGAATGAAAAGCATAGATAGAAGAGACAACGGGTCCTGCGGACGCTTGCAAGGCTACCTCGTAGTCTCAGTAGTCGAGTTATTAAGCTCACAATGAATATGCTACCAATTGGCCCGAGAAAAAACAATATTAACACTAAGTCTGCAGTTAAAAATAAATATTGAGTAATGCGGATCTAACTAACTAACTATACATATATATATATATATATATATATATATATATATATATATATATATATATATATATATATATATATATACAATACATTTATAAGGAAAAACTCTGCTCTGAAATAACAGTCAATAACTCGTGATATCCAGAATAATCTAATCAACAGAATAATTCTTACTTTCATATCTCAATTCCTCTTTCATTTCATATCTCGTGGTAGGCGTACCACCCGCTCCCAACTATCACGGTAATTACCTCTTATGGTAGGCGTACCACCCGCTCCCAAATATATCAATAGGCTACCAGCAACTATGGCCAATGCCAAGATTTAAATCACTTTGTGGTCGGCGTGCCACACGATCCCATTTCTTATTATATAAGTGGTCGGCGCGCCACACGATCCCAATTCATAAATATATAAGTGGTCGACGCGCCACACGATCCCAATTCATAAATATATAAGTGGTCGGCGCGCCACACGATCCCAATTCATAAATATATATATTACCGGCGCGCCACACGATCCCAATTCATAAATATATATATTACCGGCATTTAGCCAATAATCTCTACATCAACAATATTTATAATTACCGGTTTTAAACCAATAATTGATAATAATTTCAACAATTTATCTCCATTACCGGTATAACACCAATAACTCTTAATCAACAATTTATTCATAACTAAATTCCTACTCCTTCAAGCTAGGATAGAACAAACACTTACCTCGAAAGTTCACGAACGATTCAATCCGTAGCAATGCCTTTTCCTTTCGAATTTGACTCCAATCCAACCGTATCTATACACAATTGATTTAATATCATCAATTCTACTTAACAAACTAGTTCATATTGCTAAATATGATTTTTACAACATTCTGCCCGGAATAGTAAAAATCGACCCCGAGCCCACATAATCGAAACTCAAGTTTCGAACCAAAATAAGTTCACCCAATCCTCCATGAGTTCAAATATACAATTTGTTCTTAAGTTCGACTCCAAAACGAGGTCTAGATCGCAAATTCTTTGAAAGCCCTAACTATACCCATTTCTCCAAATTTTCAACCAATTTACACATGTTTAAGCCTAAGAATTTGATTGATGTTGATGAAAAATGAAGAAGACGAGTTAAACAATACTTACCCAATGAACTTTGATGAAGAAATGCCCCAAAGATCGCCTAAGAGTTGTGGAGAAGAAAGGATTTTGTGAAAATGGGATAAAATCCCGTAAGTGTTCTGTTTTGGGTATTAATTCACTGGGCGGAAATTTACCCTACGCGATCGCGTGAATTGGGCTGCGATCGCGTAGAGGAAAGACTGGCCTCTTATGCGATCGCGTGCAAAAGGTTGCGATCGCGTGGAGAAAAGATTGGAAGCTACGCGATCGCGTGAGGGTTGCTGCGATCGCGTAGAGGAAACTCACCGGGCAGCCTATTTGGCCTATGCGATCGCGTGAACATGACTGCGATCGCGTGGGGGAAGAACTGGAAGCTACGCGATCGCATGAGGGATGCTGCGATCGCGTAGAAGAACTGGCCAATGCTGTGCGATCGCGTGGATGAGGCCGCGATCGCGTAGAACAAAATCCCTCTGCAGAAACAGCAGAATTTCTGCTGTGTTTTCAAATCCAAAAACACCCCGAACCACCTCCGAAACACTCCCGAGCCCTCGAGGCTCCAAACCAAATATGCACACTAACTCAAAAACATCATACGAACTTGCTCGCGCGATCAAATCGCTAAAATAACATCAAAATCAATGGATTGAGCCTTAAAACTCAAGAATTCTTTCAAATTTCATAATTTCCAAAATTTCCAATTTAAGGCCGAAATGCGTCAAACGACGTCCGTTTTCAACCAAACTTTACAGGGAGCGCTTAACCAATATATATGACCTGTACCGGGCGTCGGAACCAAAATACGAGCCCGATACCAGTACTTTTTAATCAAAATTCAGTTTCATTTTCCTTAAACATTTTCAGAAAACAATTTAACAGAAAAATTCTTTTACCGGGGTTCTAGACCTCGGATTTCAATTCCGGGCATATGCCCAAGTTCCATATTTTTCTACGGATTTTCTGAGACAATCAAATCACGGATCCGGGTCCGTTTACCAAAAATGTTGACCAAAGTCAACCATAACAATATTAATATCAAAATTCTTCAACTTTTTCACATATTTCACATAAATATTTTTCTAGCTTTGTGCCCGGACTGTGCATGCAAATCGAGGCAACTATAAATGAGGTTTTCAAGACCTCAAAAGCTCGGAATGATTAATAAAACAAGTGATGACCCTTTGGGTCGTCACAACTAACTACCCTAAAAATCACACAGCCTTGTACCAAACAATCAGTTATGATCTAGCTATCAATAGGAGGCATTCGTTAGCAAATAGAACCGATGAAACTTCTTTATTTCACTTTTCAGCTCACAATTAACATTGCAGCGAGTTCAAAAAGGTACCTGATAGCTGATATCTGGAAACAGGGAATGAAAAAGGAGGATCAAAACATCAACAGTGTAAGCAGCACTACAACACAGCGAATCAACGACAATAACAGAAATCCAGCGATATAACAGCAAACGTAGCAAATTGGAATTCCAAGGATAACTCAAAGTAACAGGGGACTTAATAAAACCACAGCAATTCCAGAAAATCAGGTAGCAAACCAACAAAAGGCTCAAATGAAACTCAACAGAATCCTTCAAACAACTTGAACACTCAAGATTGGAAATAGGAACAGAGAAAGCTCGATTATATCTGATTTTGTGACCAATGCAACAGTGTTATAGGGGCTCGAGTTGCCTAGGATTGACTTGAAATTTTTGGGAGCTAAATCTTTTCAATGTAACAGTGTTATGCCTGTGTTTTTTTTTTCAGAATCTCCCTCCCTGTATTTTTGTATGTGTGTCTGTTTTTCTTCCCCCTTGTGAGTGTGTGTGTATCCCCTTTTATAGCCTAGAGATCCCAAGTAACAGCCCTACTTTTTTAGTTTTAGATCTGTCCAGCCTATGTTTTTTCACCTTTTCTTCACTTTTCAGTTGTACAAGTATGGCTTTTTAATTAAAGAACTCTGAAAGGCAGAAATTAATGGTATAACCTGCTGTCCAGCATGTTCCACTAGCCCTTCCATGTGCATTGCACTCTTTGAAATTTGGTTGTTAGTTTCATTTCTGAAACTTATCAGAATTACAACTCTTTTCTCCTTAAAATCCTATTAGAGTTATAGCTATATCTTCCTTAAAATCCTATTGGAAATACAGCTATATCCAAACGAGACTTCCTAGTTTAACATCAGCAAAATTCAAGGACTAAAAAGAACAGTTATATTCAAGCAAAACAAAACACTGCCCGAGATTTCAAACAACAAATTCGCGAATTTAAACGACGACATTCGTTAAGTCGAATCACAACATGTATGACTGATAAACAAACCAATCGCAAAGACAGTGAGTTCAAAACTCTCGGCCAAAGTAGTCCAAAAATGAAGAATTAGCTATTCGACGAAATATCGAATCGAATTCCTATCTCATAACTACGTCATTCATGACAAAAAATCAGAAGCAAACAAGTCGACCAAATAAAAGGTCCCAAAAGAAGAAGAATTTGAAGATGTCCGAGGAAAAATCAATCAAATTACGAAAACAATTAAACTAAATTGACAACCATAAGTAAATAAAAACAGAAAAAGAAAAGAAAAGAAAAGAAATACCTTGAAACAAAAAATGGAGCTCGGCCGACTTGGTCTTCGGCATTCGAGGTCGAAAGGACCTTAATTGAAATGTTTTCCAAGTGAAAACATATCAATTAAGGTCTATTAGACCTCAATTCGATAAAATCCGGCGAAGGAAATTCCCAAATCGATTTTTAGGGTTCTTAGCTCGGTTTTTTTGGGGCTTAATGGTTTCCGGTTAGATTTGAGCGGAACCAACGACGGTTTGGGTGTTAGGGAGGCGAAGTGAAGGTATGGTATCAATTTGGGACGGTTTGGCCTTGATTGAGTTTTGACTCGAATCTTCAATTGAAGATTCGAGGAGCTATGGATGGATTTGAGGTAAGGGGTTTACGGATTTGGGTTTGGGGTGTGATGGGGGTTCCGTGGTGTTGTTTTCACGGCCGACGGCGTTGTTGCCGCCGGCTTTCCGGCGACGGAGTGTGGAGGCGGCGCTAGGGTTCTTTGGAGAAGAGGTGTCTCTAATGAAGGGGGTGAATGAAACGGGTGATATGGGTTTTGGGGGTTTTGGGGTAATTAAAATTAAAGTTTCAATCTTAGCCGTTGGATCAAGGAGTCCAACGGCTCAGATCAATGGGGAGGTGGGTCGGTTCGTTTGGTTTGGACGGGTAAGGGGAGATGGGTTGAGGGTTATTTGGACTGGGTTGGGGCGTTGGGCCTGGTTTTGGGTCCAAATAAATGGCCCAGTTCCGATTTGTGTTCATCCTTACTTGTTTTCTTCAACTTCTTTTATTTTCCTTTTGATTCTTTAATTACCAAAAATTCTAAGATAATTTGTAAAGCCAAAATATTAATTAACTCTTACTAATCTTTATCACAGATGATTAAACACCAGTGTTATACGAAAATCACACAATTAAATACTAAAATATAAGATACAATATTATTAATATTTTCTACTTTATAAAATACTTAGTTTACTAATTAATTCTAAATTGTCCGATTAAACTGTAACTACAATGGCACCGTCTATATATATATATTTTTATTTGTTTATTTAAACAAATAGTCATGTACACACAAATGCAACCAACAATAAAAGTAACACAAAATCCACAAATATTGCAAACAACACAAAAATTATTTTAGTTTAAATTTTGGGAGTAATTCTCGTATAGGGCAAAATTCACGTGCTCACACTCCCTTTGAACCATTGAAAATCAACACAAAAATATTGTACTTAGATTTTTCACTATTGCATGCTATAAAATAGAAGTAGAAGTAGAAACAAACCAAACATGTGTGGAAGAGTTATTAAGGGCAAAACCCACATCTAGACTCAGATGTAAATCTAACTCCAAATAAATTAATTCTTTCTGGATTTGATCCCGATCTTGTTGGGTAAAAATGCATCGACCATCCTCGCTACTCAATAGTAGTGCAGGCTTGGACCCGATCAGTGCTCTCACCGTACAACGAGGTTGAAGTCAGGTCCCAGACCCAACCCTCGAGCTTAGGAATTGCACTAGGCATCCAAGAGACTGCTACATCATAGGAAGGGATGTTTATGAGAAAAAAACAAGTGAAACAAAAAAATAAATGGAAGCTATAGGTGGGATTATACTTACGCTTCATATTCTTTTTCTCGGTAAATGGCATATTCTCGGCCGAGATTAGGTCAGAGGTCTTCACTCGAATGAACCACCCCATCCATCCCGATCATTTTCCTCGTCTATGCTCGAGAACACCACTTTGGTAGCTCGACGTTGAAGCCTTATTAACCCGCCTAGATAGAGTCGGGGGTTGTACAACCTAGTAAGATGGTCGAGGGTGAAATATATCCCTTCGACTTTGCTCGTGAAGAATCGGAGTAGAATGACAATCCGTCAAAAAGAGTGATGGATCTGACCTAGGGTTATTTGATATTGTCGGCAAAAATAGATGATGACATGATCGACAGGGCCCAACATGAAAGGGTAACTATATATACTTAGAAACCCTTTCACATGGGTAGTGATGTGTTCTTCGGGGGCCGGAATCACCACCTTTTTATCTTTCCAATTGCAATCTTTCTTCACCTACTCAAGGTCACCCTCAACTATCGAGCATATATTTCTCGACATTGACTCGCATCGACCAGGGACCAATGAAATTTTTTTGACTTTGAAGTTTGAACTAAGTTCACAACCCCCGAGAACACACTCCTCAGGGCGTGGCTCCACTGATATTTTATCGTTGGCAGGCCGCGATAAAGAAGCTTTTTTCTTTTGAGGAATATATTTTTTTTACGTTTTTGCCATTTTTGTATAAGTTTAAAAAAAGAAGAAGAGTAAGGCTTGGTGTTTTGGGGGAATGTTGATAAAGAAACCTAGAGATTATGCAAAATGGAAAATCTTAAGAGATGCAAAAGCTTAAGGGATTAGAAGGAAGTGAAAGTAAAGACTGAATCAATGAGAGAAGGGATATATTTAAAGGATTCACGGGGATGGTACAAAGGCACTAGTGGCCGACCACCAATTGGCTCTTGTTAATGACTTTAGGAACTGTACCAACGGGACGCTTCAATCGCTTACATCGCGAGGATAACATCATGATAGAACGAGGTACAAAAGCTGAAGGCTCAATTCGATTATTCTCATTACACTCCAAGAAACGAAGGGACTATCTGTATACGCTTAAAATCGGGCCTATCCGATTTTACTATTTGATCGAGACTAGGTAATCGCATAGAAGGTCAGCCTCGTAGTGGATCAGACCAGAGCACAAAGATAAGGTATCGAGTTCGAGAATCGAGGTGCCTGTCGAGATCAAAGCCAGTAACGATCGAGACCAAATACGACAGACTTCGAGCAAAGCGCAATAACGAAAATTCGAGATATCCGTGACCAGTAGAAGATCACGGCGGGCATCTCGGAACAGATCAAATCAAGGGTAATTGTTTAGGCTAATCATGGGATTTATACCTAATTAGAATTGTACCATGGATAAGATTCCTCTACAGTACAAAGAGGGTTCTAATCATTTTGTAAACATCTTACACTTTGAGATATCAAAGCAATATAATGTCTTTTTCTTTAATTCATATACTTGTTCATTAGCTTGTTATATTTTAACTGTTCTTGCACAAATCAGTTCGAGGGTATTCAAGCTCAGTTCGAGGGTATTCAAGCCAAGGGTTGAATTTTGTTCAAACACTGGTTTGCTTTATCCTATTGTTGATTTCTATTACTAATTATCATATTCATCAATTGATATAGGTGAAATCACGCGTCCTTAAAATCACATTATAAATTTATTTGTTATCCAATTTTTAGGGTAAACACATTCTTTTCTATTTGACTTAATTAATGCATATATACGTAAAACGATAATAACAAAATAAAATATTCAAGATATTTTAATCCACTGTAGTAGTTAAGATAGAAACATGTTAAGAGTCTCGTAATCCTTCACTATTCAAGCATTTAAGCACAACTTTAATCCAATTCATCTGCTTGAAATCATCGCTGCGATTTCATTAAATTTAGTTATAACTAAGTCTAAGACTATGTCAAATTTTATTAATTTAATCCATTCATTTGACACTTTCTAATTGCTAAAATTTCCAAATAATTAATGGAATTGGTTTGCCTTCGCAAATTATATAGTTACATTAACCAATAACCACTACGTGCAAGATTCAGTATTATGCGTAAAATAAAATCGTTAAACTATTAGTGTGAACACACCAAAGGAAGGAATAAACAAAGTGTAGAACTTTTCAATCACTACAAGTTACAATGAATCTTAACCTTTTTATATACCTAAAAGTCAAGTCAAACCTCAATATCATACTTAAAGAAATAATAAGTTCAGAGAAAAATAACAAAAAATTTATCATAAAGACAACATGATGCAAAGCATGTATCTCCAGGCATCGAGAGCTGCAGTTTAATAATTGTAATAAAGTTGACTTAACATTATTTTAGCGTGATTTTTATAGTTTGTTTGGTCAAGTTTTTTCAATAGCCAATAATATTTATTTTTTTAAAAAAAGTGCATAGTTTTTATATTTTTGGACCAAGTTTTTAGGAGAAAAATAAGTGCTTTTGAGAGTAACAACAAATTTTTTGAAACTGGAAAATAGCTTCCCCGGCAAGAAAACACTTTTTAAAATTTTGGTTAATTACAAATTACTGTTTAAATATCGGCAAAAGTACATTTTAAATTGATTAGACAACTCACTCTTCAAAATTATTTTTCAAAATACACTCCATAACAAAAAAAACACTTTTCAAAATATGCAGATTTTGAAAGCTTGGCCGAACAAACTATTAATCTCACTAAAAATCTTTTCTTGTATCGCTGATTTCCTATTGGCGGGACCATTCTACACAATAATATATTTTTATTTATAGAATATATTGTTCCGATAGAGAGGTCCAATTAGCGAACTAGCTTCACGGTATTTACGATCTTGATTGGTACGTTATGTTAGACTTAACAAATCTGATAATTATGTTTATGAACCTTAAAGTGTATGGCTAGCCAGTTTTCAGACTAATCATTCAAAAATTATCAGCGTATATCAAAGTCATTGAAAAATAGCCACTATTTTGCTGCAACAGGAAAGTTTCAGCATAATATAATAGAGATCGGTGCATCTGTATATGAACTTCCAACATATTATACTGGAACTCCAACACGCGAAAAGTTTCAGTATATTATACTGGAGTATTTTTTCGGATTTTGAATAGTATTTTCGTTTTGATTTATTTTTACATGAAAAAATAACTAAATTTCGATTACTTTTGAAGTTGTGACTATTTTAAATGATACTTGTGAATCTGACTATTTTTGAATTTCTCCCCTTTTTTTGTTGAAATAGTTGGCAGCTTATAGTTGCGAGTTATTCATTCGTTGAATTGGTATTTTACATTTTTTAAATGCAATGTTCAATTCCAATTGAGTGTTTCTCTTCCTCCCTCCTCCAAATAAAAATTAACTAATATAAATTTTTGTCAAAATTTTCAGAATTAAAAAAATTAATAAGTTCGCAATAAGTAGACCTAGTCTTTCTACTGATGCCACTTTTATTTAAGATGTATAATTAGAGCGACCATGAAAACTTTACGTCTTAATTAGTGTTGTGTAATAATTAATCCATTATTCTAACATTTCTCTTCTCATCTCCTCCATATTGTTCTTCTTCTTTTTGGATATAAATAAATTTGTCTTTGAATTCGTCAAAAATTTCTAATAATTACACTGTTTAATCTTTGCGCGCGACTTAGTACTACTTTCATCAGTTCATGTACTTATGTGTACTACCACTTTGAGATGTCATGTTACACGTCACTTAAAGCTTATTTGGTCAAACTTTCGAAAATAAAAAATACTTTTTTATTTATCACATAAATAGTTTTTGAAAATTAGTGATGTTTGATTACAATTAAAAAAATATTTTTGAGCAGTAGTACAAGCAGTATTCTGCCTTTTGAAAAATGCTACAAGTTCTAGCTTCTCCAAGAAGCAAAAATATCCTTACATTAAATTTATATTTTATAAATTATCCCTCACTAATTTAATAATTCTATTTTTTCTCTTTTTACCATACGTTTCTTCTCTTTTTTATTCTATCATATTTTTATTCTTGTTTTTCAGTTTCTTTTTGGAATCTCTCTACTATAAATAGATCTTTCTTTTATATAGTAATTTATAAGAGTAGATTTTTAATTTATGTCGAGTGATATAGTTTGATATATTTAACATCATGTAAACAATAAGTTATTCTAGATACTCCGATATTATTATATTGGAATAACTATATTTTATATTATTGAAATCTTTAAATCATATTTTTACAATAATAAATATTTAAATTTATTTATCTCTATTAAATAATACTAATTGCAAACTAAATTTGCGGTTCTATTTCGTAATTTGATATTCAAAAATACATTTTGGGATGATTGACAAACACTATTTGGCCGCAAAAAGGCACTACTTAATGGATTGACCAAACATAAATTACTACTTTTAACATACTTTTTTGGAAAATACTTTTAAATAAAAGTACATTCTTAAAAAAAAAATGACAACTTGGCCAAACAGACTCTTGGTACCTCATGCCTATTTTTTTTTTAAGGTACCTATTTTTCACTTGAGATTTTTTTAATGGTAATTTTGTGCAAGTAATATCAATTTATTATCGGATTTCATTCTGTATGGAAGCTTGATGTTAGACTATACAGGTTTTGAAAATCTACTTCTTATTCAAAATTGATATTTTTCTTATAAATTTATATTATTTTTAAATTAATGTTTAATTTGTATTATTTTCACTCAGTAATATCTATTATACATATAGAGAGATTTTTAAAGTATTTCTTATGTATACGCAAAAAAATTCAAAAAATTAAGATGAGAAATGTTTGTGAATGTTCAGTTATTATTTTTATTCAAGTAGCCAGCCAACTGAGCTATTAAGATTTCTCATTTATACAGAATCAATTGATAGCGAAAGCATCGATAACTAAAGAACTATTATATCCCTTTTATATATCTGTGTTTTCTAGTTGCAATTAAGAAATGGCCATTAAAAGGGAGGTGGGTAGGGGAATAAAAGGAGAACTTGACAAAGGGAATAAAATATCGAAAAAAATTTCACCTTTTTAAAAAAAAAATTATTGTTTGGCTATAAAATTTTTAATTTTTCACTTGAAGATGAATTTTGAAATTTTTTGAAATTTAAAAAAAAAACCCCCAAAAAGCTATTTTACAAAATTTTCACTCAAATCACTAACAAAAATTTAAAAAAACCCAAAATTTTATTCATGTCCAAACACAACTCTAAATTTCAAATATCATTTTTACTTGAAAAAAAATTTACTTTTTTTTAATTTTTTTTTTTTTTTACAATTCTTATGTCCAAACGCTCTAATTCATAGACATTTTTAATTCGAGAAGAATTGACCAAAGGTTTTTTCTTCTTTGATTGGTGTTTCCATATGTTTTTTCCTTCTCCTCTGAATTTATTGTTCCTCCTTGATTAGTTCCGGCAGAGGCAGATTTAGAATTTGAAATTTATGAGTTTCTGTCGCAATCTCAAATTAATATATCATAATAACTGAATTGGTCATTAGATATTTATAAATATTTAGTAAAAAATTTAATAAAAATACATGGTATACCCAAAAATTACTGAATTCGAAATCCATACACTAGTACTCTAGATACGCCCCCGAGCCCATGTAGTTTACCCATTTTCTTGTCATCCTCTTCCCTTTTCCAATGAATCTCTGAATCTGACTACTGTCACCACCACCATTTGCACATTAACCCCAGCTCAACCTTCATATGCATACAACCCCCCATATATATATATATATATATATATATATATATATATATATATATATATATATATATATATATATATGCCCCAGATCTGTTTTCCCAATAAAAGACATTTTTGTTTCTTGTTTCATAAAATGAGCCTACCTGTCTTGCTTAGACTTCTTTTCATTAATTAGGTAGCTGTGTGATGGTAGGAATGGATAGATAGAGTTTGACGCATGGAAGCATGGGCGAATCTAGTGCGACAGGGGTTTACTTAAATTCAATAATTTTTGCCTAAATCTTATATTTTTCGTATTAAAAAGTTTATTGATTTTATAAGAATATTTAATTTAGAATTCAGTTTATTGGTCTAATTATTAGTGTATATTAATTTGAGATCATATGTAGTGGCAGATATAAAGTATAGTTAATGAGTTTTCGGGAATCCACTAACTTTTGCGTATGCCTATACCTTTTATTAAAAATTCATTAAATACTTATAAATATACAACTGTGAACATAGTATTATTATATATTAATTTGAGTTTACAGTAAGAATCCATAAACTTCAAATTCTAAATTCGTGTCTGCTTGTATGAGAATCTATAAGCTTAGAATCTTGGATCCATTTTGGCACGGAGGCAACCCTTTTGCAGAAAGGCAAAGAGAAGGCTGTGTGTGACATAATGTGCTAATAAAGCCTTAATTTATGCAGTGATGACCTTTTGTACAATAATGACAATCTTCAAAGAATGGTTCCTCATGAAATTGATAAAAAAGAAGTTAAAGACTAGGGAAAAAAACCATCTAAAGCATGGTAACTAACCACTATGTCATATATATCCTCGTGAGTAAATGAAGCATTAAAGTGATGAAAGTATTTTCTGTCACGACCCAAAAATTCCTCCGAAGAAGTCGTAATGGCACCTAGTTTTCAAACTAAGTAAGTCTAACATAAATCGAGATAACATTGATACTTATTAACTTCAACTGAATTTCTCTAAACAATTTACTATTCCCAAAACCGGTAGTACAAGTCACAAGCCTTTCTAAAAGTAGTTATACAATATAATTACATCACTGTTCCGAAACAAAGGGAACAAATGGAAATAAGTACAATTGAAGGTGACTCTGAGGACTGCGAACACTATAGCAGGTTTACCTTGAGTCTCCACCGCAACGAAAAGCTACCATCGATCAAATACCTCGATCTGTACAAAAAAATGTACAGAAGTGTAGTATCAGCACAACCGACCCCATGTGCTGGTAAGTGTCTAGCCTACCCCGGCGAAGTAGTAACGAGGCTAGGACCAGACACTCACATAAACTTGTGTCGTTTATAACGTACAAAATAATAGGAAGCAAATTATAATAATGGCAACAATGATCTACCAAAGATATAATAGCTAGCAACAAGAAACCCCACAAATGCTTCTCAACAAATAATAAATGCAAGTGCAATCAATTAATCGAGTCTTTCAAAGATAAATATTTCGCCTATAAATCCTCCAAGTAATAATCTCTAGGATAATATGCTTTCAATAATATGTTTCGAATATATTTCCTTCAATAAGTATCTTTCGAATATAATTCTTTCGGGTAAAGGTCACCTTGTGACGTCTCATTTCAAAATCATAATAATATAGGTCTCGACCCACTTTTATATTTTTATTTTTCCGGCATCTCGTGCCCATATTTATATTACAACCGCACGGACAACTCACGTGCAATTAAACAAAACTATAATATTTTCCCCGGCACCTTGTGCCAACATATTTCTATTTCACATTGCACGACAATATTCTCTTGTTACTCAGTTCACAGGGTCCATGACCCAATATATATATATATATATATATATATATATATATATATATATATATATATATATTCACAGGGTCTATATATATATATATATATATATATATATATATAAGCAGTGAAATACTGCAGACACTGTAGGTTCTAACACGAAGGGTCACAACAGTAAAAGAATTCAAACATATTAAACACTTGAATTGCTAACCACAAATAAACACAAGCAGTAGAAAGTGCACGGCATCACCATTATAAGGAATCAAAATCCAGCCACTAACAAGAATAAGGAAAACAACGGCAGATTTCACTCTTAGATCACATCTTGTTGCAAGAGCAACCCGTTCCAATCTTATTTAACATTGTTGCGGCGTACAACCCGATCCCATTTCATTTCGTATCTTGTGGTAGGCGTACCACCCGCTCCCAATTCATATAATCTCATTTATCAATATATCACCGGCAACTATGGCCAATAACATTACATAATAGGCTACCAGCAACTATGGCCAATGCCAACAATCATATAAATTGTGGTCGGCGTGCCACACGATCCCATTTCTTGATATATAAGTGGTCGGCGTGCCACACGATCCCATTTCTCAATATATAAGTGGTCGGCGTGCCACACGATCCCATTTCTCAATATATAAGTGGTCGGCGTGCCACACGATCCCATTTCTCAATATATAAGTGGTCGGCGTGCCACACGATCCCATTTCTCAATATATAAGTGGTCGGCGTGCCACACGATCCCATTTCTCAATATATAAGTGGTCGGCGTGCCACACGATCCCATTTATCAATATATAAGTGGTCGGCGTGCCACACGATCCCATTTCTCAATATATAAGTGGTCGTCGTGCCACACGATCCCATTTCTCAATATATAAGTGGTCGGCGTGCCACACGATCCCATTTCTCAATATATAAGTGGTCGGCGTGCCACACGACCCCATTTCTCAATATATAAGTGGTCGGCGTGCCACACGATCCCATTTCTCAATATTACCGGTATTAAACCAATAATTTTTAATCAACAACATATATATTACCGGTATGGAACCAATAATCTTTAATCAACAATATATATTATTACCGGTGTGAAACCAATAATCTTTAATCAACAACATATATATTACCGGTATGAAACCAATAATCTTTAATCAACAATATATATTATTACCGGTGTGAAACCAATAATCTTTAATCAACAACATATATATTACCGGTATGAAACCAATAATCTTTTTAATCAACAATATATATTATTACCGGTGTGAAACCAATTATCTTTAATCAACAATATATATATTACCGGTATGAAACCAATAATCTTTAATCAACAATATATATTATTACCGGTGTGAAACCAATAATCTTTAATCAACAACATATATATTACCGGTACGAAACCAATAATCTTTAATCAATAATATATATTATTACCGGTGTGAAATCAATAATCTTTAATCAACAACATATATATTACCGGTATGAAACCAATAATCTTTTTAATCAACAATATATATTATTACCGGTGTGAAACCAATAATCTTTAATCAACAACATATATATTACCGGTATGAAACCAATAATCTTTTTAATCAACAATATATATTATTACCGGTGTGAAACCAATAATCTTTAATCAACAATATATATATTACCGGTATGACATCAATAATCTTTAAAACAAGTTCTCATAAGCATCAAATAAGAATACGACAATTTAGCAATTTAGGACTCACGGTCATGCTCGACCCCCAATGTATAGATACTCGTCACCATGCCTATACGCCGGACACAACACATAACAAGTAGCAATTATACTCAATTCTTATTCCCTCAAGCTAGGGTAGACCAAACACTTACCTCGCTTTGCAACCAATTCAAAATTTCCAATAAGCCTTTGCCTCGCGAATTCGTCCGAAGCATCAAATCTAGTCATAATAATTCAATATACTCAATATAAATCGTACGAATTAATTCCATATGAAATTACTAATATTCCAGAAATTCTAACAACTTCAATCTATTTAGAATCATACAAAAGTGCACCACGATTAGGAGGATACCCATGGATTTACCTCTTTTGGGCATTTCATCAACACTATGTGTGCACATTTGACTACATCTCTTAACCATGTAATTAGTTCATCCAACTACTACAATTTATTCACAAATCATCCCACTATTATTCCTTAACATCTTACACTCCTTATATCACATGTGTGATCAACCATTCACACCCAACCAACAAAATTCCATCAAATAATTAACTTTCAATCTCTACAATGGATATTCATTTAAAATGAGAATTTATGGCTTCCAATCACCATACCATGAGTTTCAATACTCTATTCATACTCATAATTCTATGATAACTCTATATATGTAAGTCTAAAGTGTAGGATTGACCTTTTGAAAGAGATCTTGCAAAACCCTCCTTTGAGTTCTTGAAGGAATTCATTGAAAATCTAATGATTTTCAAGATTAATCCATGTTAATATAAGTGTTTAGGAGTAGTAATCAACTCAAAATACTCCGAAAATCTTACCTTGGATCATAGAAATGAAGAGTGGGACGGAATCCTCTTGAGAGAGCAAGCCCTTGCCCCAAGTAATGACTTGGGAACTCTCTATACCCGGTCTTGGGGTATTTAGGGACCTGCTACTAGCGCGCCCGCGCTAATTAGCGCGGGTTGAGGCAGTAATAATCCAATTAGCGCGGGCTACTAGCGCTCCCGCGCTAAGGCCGCGCTACTGACACATGCCCAGTAAAATGGTCATAACTTTCTGTATACACCTCCAAATGACAAACCGTTTATTGCGTTGGAAACTAGACTCAAAGGGCTTTAATTTGGTAGGTTGTGGTCACACAACTCCTTATATAACGGGAGATATGATCGTTTAAAGTGAAGTCTTGTGCACACTCATTTACAATTTCGTCTACTATGAAATTTTTCCAACTTGGCTTAGACATAGGACTTTCCTTACACCCCATATATCTTGTATTACACCTCGTACACTTGCTATCATATTCAATTGGTATCCATCATAGTAATATACCTCTTTCACATAATAAATAATATAATTAGAACACGTTAATTTTCTTACTTCGTCGAAAAGCGTTGAATTGTCCTATGGACTTCCAAATCCAATTTCGGACACACGTCTAAGTCTGAAATTACTATACGAACCTATTGATATTATTCAAAATCCCAATTTGGGATCGTTTGCTCAAAATTCAACTCTCCGATCAACTCTTTCCATTTGAGCTTCACAAATAAGATTTTTTTGATTTTTCTTTGAATATAATTCCGAATCTTACAAAGACCAAACTTGACCACACATGATAGTCATAATGTGTATTATGAAACTTCTCAAGGTCTTATGCCGTTGAATGGAAATGCAAATTCATAGACCAAAATTTGGGTCGTTACATTTTCTTAACAAGTTAATGAATGAAGAAATTAAATGGCTACTTTCAGTTCTTTGCGCTAGAAGCATTGTTATTACAACAGTAACAACAATAATAATATACCCAGTAAATTCTATATTTGAGGTTTGAGAAAGGTGTAGGAATTTTTACCTTTATAAGTTAAAACCTTATTTATTTTAAATAAAACCATTTAAAAAAATTATATTCTATAGATACCTTTTAAGGCTTATATCAAAATATTTAATTTTTGTTACCTCCTAGTTCTAAGCCACTAAATATGCTAAAAAATTACACTATTTTCTTTCTCTCTCTACTTTGATACATCTCATTCTCTTCCCCATCCCATTAAAATTTTCGACCTCCTCCTCCTTCCACCAGATTTGTCAAACCCACTCCAGAGCAGGTTCACTCTCTGCTTCAACCAGTTTAAAATCTATGGAACATTTAATCTGGTTGGTTTCTCACCAACAACAGCAGACGCCGATGGGCGTACTGCACACTTAGAAGGGTTAAATCTCTATGTTTGAGTTTTGGAGTTGCTCAAGTATATTTATTTCTGCCAACTTCGGTTTGTTAGTGGAGACAAAGGTGTCTCCAGAGTTGGTGAGCCTGGAGATATAGATGTTGTAGGATGATTTTCTGTTAATATATTTCAATATTTTTTTATGTACTTCATTGTATTCATTGTCTTTTTTATTGTAATTCAATGCATCTCATTATATTTCATGCATTTCATTGTATTCACTGTCTTTTCTTCTCATTGTATTTCAATGTATCCCGCTATATTCTTTGTATTTTATTGTATTCAGTGTCTTGTTATATGCCATAAATATATTCATAAGTTCTTTTAATTAATATAATTTATGTATTCTATAATTTCTCTGACGATTGCTATGTTTTTGGGGGTATTTTTCGGTTGAGAATATTTTTTTATAACTAAAATACAAAATATGTGTGTTATAATTGAGTTTGTTGAGTTATATTAGGAGTCTATTATGTTAATTGATTCACATTCCGTTTAAAAAATAGTGTAATCCCATATTTCACGTCGTGAATACAATCGAATACAATAATCTGTCCAATTGTAATCCCATATTTCACTCCATAAATACAATCAAATATACTCGAATACAACAACTGATTAGCTGGACTTCCTTGATTCACATCTATTTTTGCTACTGTATTCATGAATACAATAGCTTAAATACATCAAATACATTTTATAACCACATAAAATATATCCAGACCTTACCCATACTTTATGCATGTAAAAAAGTTATTTCCAATAGATCCTGGGTCAGATAAAAACTGTCAGAATAGTAAAAAAGTGAATAAAGAAGGTCCAATAATGGCCCTCGACAAATATAATATCCCACATAATACAATCTTTAAGCGTTCAAAGGATTGACTACATCGCCATATTTGATTTTGTCTTCTAAGAACATTTTCCTCGTGAAATTGGTAGACAGAGTGGATAGAGAGAGGGATAAAGTACGGGGGAGCTTACCATTATTTCTTAGTAACTAACGATTATGTTATATCCTCACGAGTGAATGAAGAATTTTCTTAATAGGTTAATGAACAAAGGGATGGATGACGTGACCATTTTATCCATTTTGTAGATACTCATCCGGTCCATAATAAATAACCATTTTACGTTTGACGCATCTATTAAGGAAATATGGACTTCTAGAGAAAAAAAAAATATTTACTAAATTAATTGTAATTAATTATTACCTTGACACATTGAAATATGCAAATAAGGGTTGGAAAAGAAAAATTAATTCCTTCTTAATTATGTAAATGAAACTCATTTTGGACCAAAATAAAAAGATAAAATGGTAACTTAATGTACGTAAGATCAATTACTGTATTGGACTAAACCTATAAGAACGAGGAAGTGAAATGAAGATCTAAATAGGTTTTATAGTCTTACTGATACTAAATAGCATTCCTCATAATTGTCAAAAGTAGGAGATCGATAAAGTGTCTGGCCCTTACTAGCATTCTGTTGTATCTTCCAAATCGGATGTTGTAGAATGTGTGGCCAGTACAGTATTGAAATGTCAGATTTACTAGTACAAACTGGACCTCTGCTTGTTGCTTCTGTTTGTTATACATCCATACATTTATTGAACTATTGCGCTAGAGGGAGGTATCATAATAGAGTCAAAATCACGATTAGAGCCATATTAGAGTCAGCTCGAGCAAAAGAATCTAATCACCTTCCTCCTTATTTATTGGACTTATAGCGGGCCTACGAGCAAAGGAGGCTCAACTCCCCAATAATCTCATCTACTGGTGCATGTTGTTGTAGAAGCTTCGCCATAACTGGGGAATCGCTTCCCTTCACATGTGGATGATAGTTTTTCTATTCTCCTTCCAGTTACCTATCATAATTAGAAATTCTAGGGATTTTCACACGGTCACGTGCTTGCTGAAAGCAATCCAGAGCATAATTTCATGAAATCCGGTCTCCAAGAGAACGTGTCTAATATGTAAATGTTGGCTATGCAAAGGAAACAATGTAACTTACATTTAGGAGGTTAATCCCGTGGAAAGGATCATTAAATAGAAGAGAATCCTAACTACTTTAATAGACAAGACTTGGAATTTGCTCCCTTTCAAGGTCTCAAGTTCGAAACCCAACCGTGGTGCACTTGCAAGAAACTCCTTGCCGAAGGTCTGTGCTCTTAGAGACTTGGACACCTGGTGCAAATCAAAAAAAAAAAAAAATGGCAATCATAAGAAAATGACAAGAAACTTTACTGAAAAATGATTCAAACATCTGAAGCAGTTCATTTTTTTTTTAAAATTAACAAATTATAGAGAACAAGAGGAGGAAAAGGCTTGCCATACCTGCTTCTATTACTGTTGATTCTGATGATTAGATTATGGAGGTCTCTAATCTACTTATACACACCTTGCACATCCATATGCATGTATCAAATTGCACATCCACATGCATGATAAGACATTGTTAAAGACTCAAAACTATCTCTGCCAGTACATGGAGGATGAAGGATAACAAGCGCAGTAGATGCAACAGCATCAACTGCTTCTGAGCTACTGCTTCAGTATAGGTTCAGTTGCTGGAACGGTATCAACAAACCGATATGGTGTAGGTATGGTGTTTGGCAACCCCGTAGAGCCTCCCAAGTATGGTGGAGGCCTAAATGCACCGCGGGTTGTGGTGTTTGGCAACCCCAACAGAGCCTTCTAAGCATGGTAGTACCCCCATAGAGCCTGAGCATTCAGAGTAGGATGATGGCCTATAAGCATGGCTGTGGGAAGGCGGTCTGTCATATACGGCTGCATTACCACGTGATCCATATAACTGACCAGCATGACTTCCCATTTGCCCGGTTGTACTATTAGCTTGACTTCCTCCATGACCGCCGGCATATGAAACTCCTTGCATAACAACATCCATGCCTGCTGATATACCTGCATGAATACCATCAGCACTTGCTGATATACCTGCTCCAGGTCCTGCCAGCGAGCCAACAACATTTTCATGAATCGAACCTGTAACAGGTCCATGCAATACCGGATGGTACAGAGAATGACCATAAATGTGGTCAGCAGTCCCACCACCTTCTAACAAGGTGTTGTTGCTATCATCAATATGATTAGCAACTCGACCTTGTTGTGGCAGACATGGATTTGGAAAGTGTGAGTGCTTCACTTCTTTGTTGCCTAACCACTTAGCTTCATCAATTTTTCTCTTTCGTGTCACCTCTCGATCAATTTTCATCCTCTTCCTCAATTGAGCAATTTCTCTCTCCAAGCGTGTTATTTGCATTTCAAATTGCCACCCTGGAAGAAATTTGGAATGATCAATATTGTGACGTCCCAAACATTGGATGACAGATCTCAAACCAGCCGCATACCTCCTTCTTACACCAATACTCTTAGCAACAACAACTGAATCTTGTGATCCCTTCATTTCTTCATAACTCTTAATTGTGTCCAATAATGACACTTCACACTCTTGTAAAAATGATGTTAACAGTCTACGAGGGTTAGATCTTTCCTCAAGTCCAAAACAATAGACAAAATGAACGGCTTCAACTACCATATTTTGCTTCAACATACCCTCTATTATTTCTGGAATCTTTGCCATGAGAAAAACTGATCTCCTAAGGGAAGCAGAAATCATCTTGATGTAACTTTGGTGCAGCAAATCCTTGATATCTTTATGTAAATGCTTGTGGAATCCCGAAACACCCAATAAGCAACAGCAAACCCCGGCATTCAATTTCCCGAGCCTGTAGTATACCTCCTTTGAAATTCAAACTCTTAATCCATGCTAAAGCTGCTGGTTCTGCCTCTTCCTTCACCTCTCTCTCAACTACGGAATCTCCTATCATATTCATTGAGCACTCCAAAAGCAATACTTTACCCTGCCTTTCAGATGAGCCTTGGACATAAGTGTTGCTCCCTTGAGAATAGAAATCGCCGATGCATTCCAATATTAGCCTTACAGGATTAGGCGAGAGTTTCAATGCCTTTGGAACTCTTCGTTTCAGTGTTTTTATATTTGAGAGATGCCTTATCATGTATTTCTGCAGACCGTTACTGTTCATTGTTTCGCACAGGATTTCCACCTCTGAACGAGGAGGAAATTTCAGCTCTGAACGAAACGATTTTGGCTCTGCACGAGGAGGGGATTCTCTTTCTCTTCTTCTTCCTCTTCTTCTTCCTCTTCTTCTACAGAGAGTTCATATGGTTCTGGCTCTAGGAATGGCGGTGCCGGCGGAGCGGTAGTAGTGGAATGTTCATTGTTTCGTGGCAGTAGTAGTAGCAAAGAGGAGTCTATTGAAGTACGGATGGTATCGATGTGCCGTTGTAACTCACCGAAACATCGTTGGAAACCGGAGAGCGCTTCGGAGAGTTTGCGGAGATTCGCAATGGGAATCGAATGTGTAAAATGTGTCGGAGATTGTTGCGATTCCGACTGTTTCTGTTCTGCTTTGACTAATTGCGTGTCCAATGGTGGCGTAGCGCTGCCGCCGCCGGCGGAATCCGCCCTAGTATTCATCGGAGTAAGAAGTGGAGAACGCGAAATTTTGATAATTGAGAAAAAAAAATCATCGAAACGCCAACCGAGTCTCGTGGACGGCACGATGAGCAAGAGTAGTTTTGGTGCAGATTTGGTTATGCAATGCAATAGTGACTTCCTAGTTAATCAGTAATGTTAGCAAGGACCTTGTGACTGGATTCCCTTTCTCATCAAATTCCCAGACCATTTGATTAGAGCTCAAAGAACACTTTGACAAGGTGAATGCCCCACGGTTGTACTACTTGCAAAAGGAGATCTTTACATTAACTCAAGGTATTTTATCAGTCTCTACCTATTTCAACCAAGCTGAAAGAACTATGGGCAGAATATGATTCTATAATGGCACCACCACCTGCAAAGGATTATGTGAATCAAATTGAATTTCAATGTTTATTACAGTTTTTAATGGGCTTGAATGACACATACGAGCATGCTAGAGGGCAAATATTGATGATGTCAAATGTGCCTAGCATTAATCAAGCACATGCCATGGTAGTTCAAGCTAAGAGTAGAAAGATAATTTTTGTAACCAATTATACGGGTGGTAATACTATAGATCCCACAATAATTTTCACTGCACAATCTAGTCAAAAATCAAAGAAAAATTACAACCTACAATGTGATCACTGACAAGTTTGCTCTAATGGTAAGCACGCTCTGGTTCCAACCAAGATATTGTGAGTTCGAGTTACTCCAAAAGTAAGGTGGGGAATTCTTAGAGGGGGGGATGACAATAGTCTATTGGAAATAGCCTCTCTACCCCAGCGTAGGGATAAGATATGCGTATACACTATCCTCCCCGAACCCCATTAGTGGAATTATACTAGGTTATTGTTATTGTAATGTGATGACTGTTACCTAAAAGGGCACACAAAAGTGCAATGTTACAAGTTGATGAAATGTGACCTTTGTAATAAGACAGGATATGCAAGGAAAACTTGTTACAAAACTGGGGATATCCCTCTGAGTTCAAAGGGAAATGTAGAGCAAATACACTGCAAGTTAAAGGAGTTTCATCAAAATTTGTAGAAGAAATTGGATCACAATTTCATCATAATGCAGCGCCTACTGCAACCTGTGCACAGGGAGGTACTTGGCAGGGGAGTGACTCAGGTATATATCCTCCAATGTTCACTCAATAACAGTACACACATCTATTACACTTGCCGCACAAGAACAGTGTCAATGACAACAATGTCAGTACTAATATGGCATGTAACTTTGGTGTTTGTGCAAACATGGCAGGTAACTACATTTGCACTGAGATAAAAAGTTCTAAATAGATTGTAGACACTGGTGCTACTAATCAGATGACTAGTGGTAAAAATTTATTGAGCATTAACTTGCCAGTAAGTTCAGTTACCAACTGGTGATACTACGGCAGTTACTCATGTGGGCAACCATCACCTCACAGAAGGTGATGTGCTTAAAATGTCCTATGTGTGCATGCATTCAGATTTAATCTTTTGTCAGTATCCAAATTGACAAAAGAACCGAATTGGAGGCTCTTGTCTGTTTTTCATTTATGCTTGCTTTCCTTTTCACTAAATAATTCAGTTAAATACACTCTTGTTTCAATAAATGTTCTACTTCATCTTGCAGCAATCTAGAATCTACCATTTTGTGACCATGATCATGGTGAAACTCGTACCAAAAATCAAGATTTCGTCTGTTCGGGTTTGATCTCATTTCTTTTGGCCAGCGCACCTTGTCACCCATGCTTCTTAAAATAGCCACCAAATTAGATGTGCTTATATTAAAACTGTAACCGCCGATATTCGCCTTGGAGCTTCTATCATCACCATGTGTCTCTCGCGTGTTTCGTTCTTTCTCGAACCTTGATGATGAACCTGACTCCCTATCTTTTGATCTATTCTCATACCTTGGGTTTTCCTCCTTTAAATGTGAGTCTCTTCATGCTGGTCTCATGTAAGGTTCGTACCTATTTTTATTGAACCTTTTTTCTGTTTCAGCTCGCCTTGAACTTACCTTTTCATCCATTCGAGATTGAATGATGGTATCCTCTTCTATTCGCGGCTTCGTGTTGTATATGTTATAAATATCATTCCAAGTTGTAGCGAAATTCTCATAGACTTTCCTTGAGTCTCCTCGTGGCTTCTAAAATTTTTTCATTTAGATTGCTGGCAAATGCCATAGCTACCCAGATAGTACACATGGCAACATCATCCTTTCACGCTGGAACCTGTCTACGAATTCCCTGAGCAGCTCCGTATCTCCTTGCTTTATTTTAAAAATTTCCTCCATTATTTTCTCAACTTTTTAGTCTCCCGAGTGTGCTTTGATGAATGATTTTGCAAGTTCAGCAAAAGAATCTATTGAAATTCAGGTAAAAGAGAATATTATGTTAATGCTCCCTTAGTGAGTGTTTCTCTAAATTTTTTGACCAAAACTGATTCACTTTCCTCTTTGGTCAAGCCGTTTCCTTTTACACTGATAGTGAATGCAGTTACGTGATCCCGTGGATTAGTTGTTCCATCGAATTTTTTAATATCGAGAATCTTAAATTTTTCAAAATGGGTAAAGGAGCAGCACTTGGTTTCCAAGGTTATTGTGAGTATTTGTCCATATCTATCCCCCTTGATTACAGGCAATACTTCAGGTATTTGCTCTATACGATCGCTCTGTTCCTTGAGCTATTTCTGCAAAGTTAGTAATAAATTTTATAAATCAGAATTAATTGGGTTACCTGACCCTCCATTACGAGATTCGCTAGAAGTTCCTCCACTGCCCGAGTTAACGAGTCCTGAGCGAGGATTTTCTAAGTTGTTGTTGTTTGGAGTTGATGTTAGTGGCACAACTGGTAACTGGTTAGCGAAGGCCTCGAGAGCTTTGCTGACTTGTTGAGAGATTAACTTTTTCAAAGCTTCGTTGATTGTTGATGATAGGCTATAATTATGTATGTTAGTCACACTCAAATTTACTGCACTTTAGTTGATGTTGCACTTTAATCGCTGGTGTTTTACACGAACAGTGTGTTTTATACCTTGTAGGAGGGATTATGAGCTATATAGATGTTATGGAATGAATTTAAGCGATTTAGAGCTTTGAAGTCTAAGTAAAAGCCCAAGGAATTAAGCCGGGATCGTATTCGAGGATCAACGAATGATAGAGCAACAAAACGAAGAATCGAGTAGGCATCTTGCGCACTGTCTAGTAAATGCACATAACTTTTCGCTCAGAACTCCGTTTGGGCTCCACAATATATGGTTGGAAATCTAACTCAAAGGGATACAACTTTATGTTTTATGTTTTTCTAAATTCCAAACAAAATATATACATAAAAAATGGTGTTTTTTGAGATGTTGGACACACTTTTGACATAATTTAGACCTAAGGAAGTTGAACGGATTTGAGACACAAAATTTGACCTAAGGAGGAAGAGACACAATAGGACCAAAGCAGGGAAATCTTTTACGAGTTTTTTCTTCCCCTTCCAATTTTTCATTGTTGGTTATGAATTTTACTATTGTTGTTTTACATACTATTATGAATAGCTAATTTGTTATCTATGATTTTGATGGAACATTTTGTAGGATAAATTCTTGTTATGTTTTTATATAATTGAGTTGTTAGATTTCTCTATTTGTTCAACAACGTGTTTATTGTTGTTGATAGAATGGACATTGATTGACTGTGCCTATTTATTATGTGCTTGAGAAAGAATACATATTTAGGTGGTTGTTAAACAACGTCACTCCTAACATATGTGAGAAATCAATATAACGGGTTTAAAGGTAGGTTTAGAAATAACAAAGCCATGACATGGTCATAATAAGCGTTTAGATAAATTCAACTAGCGTAGTTCGAGAGAATATGTCTAGTAAATTGTTGTAGTTACTCGAGAGAGAATTACAGCACCGAAAGTGCTCACAATCAGTAGAGAATACATTGGCTAGAAGGATTTTGACAATTGGGAAAATCGTAACTCTAGACCTCCTTAATTTAGTCTCCAACCCTTTGTCTCGTTAGTTGATAATTTTACCATTTTCTAGTATTTGCTAGTTAATTAGTTAGAAATATAAATCTCAATCTTTATAATTTATAAAATTGTTCAATCTTGTCTTCTTAGTGATATTAAAGAGATACAGCTAGACCTTACTTCTCTGTGGGATTCAACACCAGACTTTTAGACCGGATTATATTTGCAGCGACTACTTATTCTTTTTAGGACTAGAGTTCTCGAATTATTTTTACCAGAAAGTCAGGATTACATACCTCATACAAAGGCCAAGGAGTGCAAAATACAACATTATTTCCTTGGGCCAGTTAGATTCGTTCCATCGCCCCATGACCATAATCATAAGGTTGAATCAAAACTTGGGGTTCAATTCATAAGCTCGAGGTGGAGGAAAAAAGTGATTCTTGTCGTATCGCGATGTTAAATCAAGCACTTGTTGGGAGGCAATCCAGCTATACTTCTTTATTTTATTTTATTTTATTTTATTTTGTTTTTTCTTAATTTTATTATTTTTATAGTGTCAATTTTTTATTTTTTAGGAGCATGGAAAGCAAATGTATTGGAAGCATTCAACAAAAAACCAAATGGTTGGAACTAAGTATGAGGTACCCGCACGAAGGACCAAGCTTGGGAGAAGTCTGAGTACCCCATGAGTTATTAGTGTTTCGGCATTTGGCTTACAAGAGAGTCTCTTCTACCCTTTTATTAGTTATGATGTGCATTGGGGACAATGCATAATTTTAAGTGTGGGGTGAGAAGATTGTCTGGGTGACTTCCTATTCTATTTTAGTTCTGTTAGTTTAATAATTTATTTTTTTTAAATAGAAAAGATTGAACTTTTCCCGGCGATGGATCTATTAGATAATTGTTTTTGAGGTATTTAAGTCTAAAAAAAAGATTTTCCGTAGGTAGTGTAACAATTCCCCATTGATTTTTCTTTATGTCGCGGTTCTTTTTTAATGATTTTGTTTGAATCGGGTGTAGCTAGTTTTTTTAGGAATAGGAGCCATTGTGTTGTGTTTGGAATTGAAGAAATATCTCTTGACTTTGTTATGCCTTGAGAATAGTTGGTCCTTTGGTTGTAACGCTTAGGCTCAGTTTTTGACTCTCGTATAAGTATCTTAAATTGTATGATTTTAGTTTTGCTTAACTATTTTGACTAAAGTGTCTTGATAAATCTAATTCTGAGTGAGTTATGTGCCATATTTGTGTAAGGAGTTGTTATATTTTGTGCATTGCATTTGATGCCTAGAACTTGCCCCATGTGTTTGCAAAGTGAAAAAGTAGCTTTGTTCAGTCTTGGAAGTGATATAGGCGTTTCTTTGTTGAGTAGATATGTATATTTTACCCACCTAATTGTTATGTATCGTAGTTAACCCCTTTGAGCCTGTAATCTTGTTTCTTTACAACCACATTACAAGTTTACCCATTCGTTTGAAGTAATCATCTATTTGAACCTTCTAACCTCTCATGAATACTTGAATTATTAATGAACTTTGTAAAGGTTAAAGTGTGGGGTGGTTGATTTGGCTTTTGAGTGGAACTAATTAAATAAATAGAAATGTACATTGTTTTGAAAAAGTAAGAGCCACTTGAATTGAAATAAAAAATAGTTGGATTGTTGTGGGAAAAAAATCCTTGATAAGTGGTGACTTTTGATGTAAGTGTGCTTAAAGAAGAATGGGATAATATACATTAATATGAAGCTGGAGTTTTGGTTTAACATAAGTATGGGGTTTGAATGTTAAAGTATATGTATTAAAGTGCTTAGGGAGGTATAGTCACTCTTATATCAAAATGTACTCTACATGTCCCGCAGCCTACATTACAACCAAATAAAGTCCTGATTGATCCTAGATTGAATGAGTTCGATTAGTGGAGTAGTACACTATGGGCAAGCTTATGGTGCATCTTTTGTGGCATATGAATGTTATTTCTGAGACTGAGTGAATTCTTTCTATCTTGAGCTCCTAAGTGTTCTTAAATTTTATTGTGTGGAACTATTCTCTTTTGTTGAGTGAGGGCACTTGATTCATGAAGAAATGTAATTTGAGTGACCTCTATGTTAGAGTAAGTAGGTGAGTTGTGAATAATGCATGATATTTGCGAGTCAAATCTTGAGGTGAAGATGTTACGCTTTTGTGCTTAGTCTATTTTAAATACTCTTGGTATAATGAGTTATGAGAATTGTTTAAAAAGATTGTGTTTATAAAAAAGTGCAGTTTGATTGCTCGAGGAAGAGCAATGGTTTAAGTGTGGGGTGTTGATGATAGAATATAGTTACATATTTTAGTCACTTATTACACGCAAATTTACTGCACTTTAGTTGAGTTTGCACTTTAATCGTTAGTGTTTTGCACTAATGATTTATTTTATGCCTTGTATGAGTGATTCCGATCTATATAGATATTATGGAACGAGTTCAAGTGATTTAGAGCTTTGAAGTCTGAGTAAATGACCAAGAAATTAAGCCGGGATCGTATTCGGGGATCAACGGATGACAGAGCAACAAAACGAAGAATTGAGTAGGCATATTGCGCACTATCTAGTAAAATATATATAACTTTTCATGTTTATATATATAATCTCCATTTAGGCTACACAATATATGGTTGGAAATCTAACTCAAAGGGATACAATTTTCATGTTTTACATTTTTTCAAATTCCAAAGAGAAGAGGGTAATAAATATGGTCGGAACTGCGACCGCGGACTAGAGGCGAGCTGAGGCAGTAGCCTTGCAAGTACCGCATCCGTACCGCGGTTGACCGCGGCCGCGGAAGTCCAGACATGAAATATCATCCTTTTTCGCATAGTAGAAGGTATAATTATTTGGTCCCGACCCTACTTGGTATATATACATGAAAAACAGTATTTTTGAGAGGTTGGATACACTTTTGACATAATTTAAACCTAAGGAGGTTGAACGGATTTGGGACACAAAATTCGACCTAAGGAAGCAGAGACACAATAGGAGCAAGGTGGGAAATTCTTCTACGAGTTTTTCCTTCCTCTTCCTTTTTTTCTTTGTTGGTTATGACTTTTACTATTATAGTTTTACATACTATTATGAATAGCTAATTTGTTATCTAGGATTTTGATGGAAACTTTTGTAGGATAAATTCTTGTTATGTTTTTATATAATTGAGTCATTCGATTTCTCTATTTGTTGAACTACATGTTTATTGTTGTTGATTGAAAGGTCATCAATTGATTGTGTCTATTTATTATCTGTTGCTTTGAGAAAGAATACATATTTAGGTGGTTGTTGAACAATATCACTCCTAACATATGTTAAAAATCAATACAACGGGTTTAAAGGTAGGTTTAGAATTAACAAAGCCTTGACGTGGTCATAATGAGCGGTTAGATAAAGCCAACTAGCGTAGTTCTAGAGAATATATCTAGTAAATTATTGTAGTTGCTCGAGAGAGAATTACGGCACCAAAAATGCTCACGATCAGTAGAGAATACATTGGCAAAAAAATTGTAGGAAACATAGCTAGAAGGATTCCGACAATTGGAAAATCATAACTCTAGACCTCCTTAATTTAGTCTCCAACCCTTTGTCTCGTTAGTTGATAATTTTACAGTTTTCTAGTATTTGCTATTTAATTAGTTAGAATTATAAATCTCAATCTCTATAATTTAGAAAATTATTCAATCTTGTCTTTTTATTGATATTAAACAGATATAGCTAGGTCTTTCGACTCTGGACTTTTAGAGATTATATTTGCAGCGATCGCTTATCCTTTTTAGGACTAGAGTTAGGCGTGATCAATAGCCTCATGATTTTCAAACTGATCATTTGCATTTCATTGAGATCCATCAGGATTCCTTCTCGAGATTGTCGATGAGAATTTCATGAGGAAGGATCGGGGTTCCATCACCTTGTTGATTCTCCTGGAATTGACGGTCTCCTTGATTGTTGTCATTGACATTTGTCATGATTGATTCGACCAAAAGGTTAATTTAGGAAGTAATAGATTATCAGATTTCCAGTAACAGAACCAAATTGGTCAACCAAAAAATAAGAATTCCGGTCAAAGCTTGCTATTAGAAGAATTTGGGTTGATAATAATCAAATAAAAATAAAAATAATTGATATAAATGATAGTTGGATAGAAAACAAAGTAAATCAGTGTATTTCAATAGTATTTCATGTCCTTACAAATATTTATTCCTCACCTTTTATAGCTATTTCTAAGTAATACGTTTCTTTTTTCCCATAATGGAGTCATTATGTGTAATTAATGACATTTTAATGTATTGGAAGTCATAACTATTCAGTACAGATTCTATAACGTTCACCGTAATTAATGCTCATTAACTACCAACAATACGTATCTATACTTTTTTGTTATCTACGTTCATTCCTCCGATGCTTTTTCAAATTATCAAGTGGTTCAAGCTCCCATTCCTGCTGTTTTTCTTGAATCTTTGCTCGTGTGTGTTAAAACTCGTGCATCGTCAACTATTTCTCGCCAACTATCATTCTTTTACTAACCCACATGTCATGACATATCATCACATAATTAATTTAATGTACTAACTTGATTTTTCCCAATACAGTCTAGAGAGTTTTGAATTGATTCATATGGATGTGTGGGTCCCCTACAGGACATCTACTATATGTTGAATGCGATTTTCTTACACTAGTAGATGATTGTACTAGATGGACTTAGATATTCCTAATGAAGTCTAAATCATATGTTCATGTATTGCGTAGAGACTTCATTGTCATGATTCATACCCAATTTAGCAAGAAAATTAAGATGTTTAGATCATATAATGGTGGGGAATTCTTTAACAGCACTTGGAAAGAACTTTTCCAATCACAAGGAATTACATCAAAGCTCTTGCCCTTATACTCCACAACAGAATGGAGTGGTCGAAAGGAGGCGTTGACACATTTTGGAGACGGCCATAGCTATTAGATTGCAAGGATACTTGCCAGCTATATATTGGGGCCACTGTATTCAAGTTGTTGTTTACATAATCAATAGAGTTCCATCTACAGTGATGCAGAACAAGAGTCCTTATGAAATATTGTTTCACAAGCAAGCCTCTTTGAACTATTTGCGAGTCATAGGTTGCATATGCTTTGCTACTGATTTGACCACTGCAGACAAGTTTAGCGCTAAAGCTATAAGTTCTATGTTACTTGGTTATGCATCACTGCAAAAGGGATACAAATTATTGAAGGTTCATTTGGTGAACCAGGATGTAACTTTTCATGAAGATGTATTTCCATTTAAGGCATCATCACACAAGTCTGAGCAGTATGATACTCGTGTTATCCCAAGATATGAATTGAGAAGGATGAACCAGAACATGGGACAACTCCCAACAGTCCTCATGTCCAAAATTCTACAGAACAAAGGCATATAGGCAATCCTCCCGCTATTATTTCTACTGAGCAGGGAAGTGAGAAAAATGGGAGTACCAATGTTGAATCACAGACCTGGTCAGCTGCTGGTTCCTCACCTCCATTGCCAACTACTACCACTCAAGATTTAGATGTCAGGAAGTCCACTAGAACATCAAAGCCACCTGCTTGGCTTCAAGATTATGTTACCAAGGGGAGGGATACATGAGCTTATAGCTGCAAATATCCCATATTTGACTTTATAAGCTACTCAAATATATCACCACAATACCAAAGTTTTCTATCCAAAATCATCATAGATGAGGAACCAAGCTCATACTTTAAGGTTGCTAAAGATGATAAATGGGTGACTGCTATGAAGACTAAAATAAAACCATTAGAAGATAATGAGACATGAGAGATTATGCATTTCCCAAAGGAAATAAAGCTACAGGTTCTAAATAGGTTTATAAGATAAAATACAAACCAAATGGTGATATAGAGAGGTTTAAGACCAGACTCGCAGCTAAGGGATTTAATCAACAAGAAGGATTGGACTATCAAGAGACTTTCTCCCCAGTGGTTATAATATTAACAGTCAGAAGTGTGATTTCCTTAGCAGCTTCTAAATAGTGGAAAATATTCCAAATGGACGTATATAATGCTTTCTTGCAAGGGGATTTGAAAGAAGAAATGTATATGCACACTACTAGAAAATACCTTTTTTCCGACTACAAATTCCGACTACAAAATGTCAGTCGCAATTTTCCGACTACTGTAGTCGGAAATCTCATATTTAATTTTTAATTTATTTTTAAAAATTATTCAGAATATTTTTTCGACAAATATAATTAAAAAGTTTTGCGGTAAATTGCCCGCGTAAAACGACTACTATAGTCGAAACATTAGCTAATTAAAGTCAACCCCATTTTTGACCAAGTGCTCCCGATTGTTGTAGTCTGAATTTTTTAATTTAAAAAATTAAATAATATATATTTTCCGACTACAGTGGTCGAAAATGTTAAATTATTTAAATAATATATATTTTTTGACTACAGTAGTCGGAAACGTTAAATTATTTTCCAGTAACCTTATTCTCTAATTTTTTCTTTTCCCACCAATTCTCTCACACTGTCGATATCTCTCTCTCTATATATATATATTCCTGCCTTTCTCTCGACGATGCTGGGAAAATTAGCGATAGTGACTTCTTCAGGTACGCTCGCTCTCTCTCTTTCCCGTCTAATCGTCGACCAAGATTAGGGTTTTGATTTTACTGTGCAAAGTCAACGGTACCACTAGGGTTTTGATTTTACTGTGCTTTGGTCTGTGAATCTATTCGATTTTATTGTGGTTTGGTCTGTGAATCTATTCGATTTTACTGTGATTTGGTCTGTGAATCTATTGGTCGCCAGGTGAAAATATGAAAATATAAATATTTGCACTGCTTGCACCAGAATCTACTGGTTTCTGTAGTTAGGATGCATATTCAGAGGATTTCTTATTTAAAAAAACACATTGTTGCTAATAAATTGTTGAACTAGAACCTGTTTGGACTTCTACGACTAGAAACATAAGGACTTATTAAAAGTGTAAAAGCCGAATTCCTTATCTCTCTGCTAATAAGATCTTGCTGTTGCCAATTGCTGCCTTCAAAGATATTAATACTCTAACATACAACGGAAACAAACTTGGAATGCAGGAATGTCATTTATATTCGTCAACTATGTATCTCGCCTCTTTTTAAACTTATATTTTTGCCTCTCCTTCTCATATCTTCTTTTTATTTAGTTATGATTGATGTAATTGGTAGATTCGCTTTATCTATCCTTTGGATGATAGAATGTTGAATTCACAACACAAAGCATTTGTTCAACACTTATTATGTCAATAGAGCAATTGTAATTGTAACAGGCAACAATAATCTTGGATAACATGGGTTCCATTGAAAAATAACCCAAATTATCATTCACTTTAGTTAAGTTACACTCCACTTTGAGGGAAACAAGTGCAAATAACAGCTCCACGACTATAAGTATATCTTCAGTTGGTGTAGTCTCCATGAACTAATATTTCATCAACTAATTAATCCCTTTAGTAACAACACTACTTTTCCAATTTTTCTCCTTTATATTTTGTTAGCATTTTGAGAATTGATGAGTATATACTGGATGATATCTTTTGATTTGTGAATAGTGAAGCTTATAGTTCAAACGTACTTTTACAATAATCTAAGCTTGTTAGCATTTTAAGAATTGATGAGTATATGCTTGTTGTTTTGCTTTCTGCATTTTGATCATTTTCACTGTCACCTCCCCTCAAGTTACTGAGTTAATGGCTATATTTTCTTGAAATGTGGTGCAGCCAACAAAATTTATTTCGTTTGTTTGACATTACTTTTTAAATGTTGAAGGTATTACAATTATTCAAAGTAGGAACCTTTAGAAGAACATCTCAATAGTTTTTTCTCTTGATGTAGATGGAGTTTGAACATCGTAGATGGATGTATAATAAGACTCATCCTAATCGTGCCGGATTGAGGGAGGAATTTATAGAAGGAGTTGCGGAGTTTATTGCTAAGGCGAAATCGCTGAATGATTTTCTTATTGAAGGGACAATTAAGTGCCCTTGTGTTAAATGCAAGTGTGTCAAGTTATTAAGACCAGATGTAGTTGAACTTCATCTTTACAAGAATGAATTTGTAGAAAATTATTATGTGGGGACTGTTCATGGAGAGAATCATGATTTTCATAATTCTTTTGGTGGTGAGGGTAGTCCCAGAGTAGAGAATAATTTTGAAAATTCTCGATTCAATGAAATGATGAGAGATGCTTTGAGATGTTCCCAGGGGCTCAATCCGAACCAAATGATGAGGCTAAGCGCTTTTATGAACAATTAGATGAAGCTAGTCGTCCATTGTATGAAGGCCCAATGCATGCTAAATTGTCTGTTGCAGTTAGATTACTAACTATCAAATCTGATAGTTCTATTTCTCAAGCGGGCATGGATTCTATCATTGGTCTTATGAATGAACTGAATCCGAATAAAATTGACTTACCCAAAGATTTCTATACTGCAAAGAAATTGGTGTCCAAGTTAGGACTTTCATCAGAGAGGATTGACTGTTGTGAGATAGGATACATGCTATTTTATAAGGATGATGCAGCGTTAGAAAATTGTAAGTTTTGTAACCAGCCTCGTTATAAGGAGGCTACAAATGCTAATAAAAAGAAAGTTCCAGTGAAGGCGATCCATTACTTACCCCTTATACCAAGGTTAAAGAGGTTGTATGCATCAATGAGCTTCGCTCCTCATATGAGATGACACTATGAACGTAGAAGGGCAACCGGTGTTCTATGTCACGCGTCAGATGGAGAAGCATGGAAGCATTTTGATAGGGTGTTCCCGGACTTTGCAAGTGAACCAAGAAATATTAGGTTGGGATTATGTGTTGATGGATTCACTCCATTTGCAGTCTCTACCGTACCATATTCATGTTGGCCAGTGTTTGTTACGTCGTATAATCTTCCTCCGGAGTTTTGTATGACAAATCCATATTTGTTTCTAACTTGCATTATTCCATGTCCACGTAATCCAAAAAGTTTGATTGATGTATACATGCAGCCGTTGATTGATGAGTTAAAGTTATTGTGGCAGTATGTTTTGCCAGAGTTTCAGATTCATTCTCTTCAAAAGACCTCTCTGCTACAGCCAGCAACTTCTCTTTCTTGATAAATAGATCTTTCTTTAGCTCATTAAACCATTCAGTGACAGTATATGGGTTGACATCAAGCAGTATCACTTGCAAACTTGGATAAATAATATTTTGGTACAAGTATAATGCTCCATTAAACTGAGGTATCACCAACATACAGATGGAACTTAATCTTATATATGGCCACAGAGGTATCCTGCAATGGTAGATCAGAAACATCAGTATATGGTCACTTGTAATGTAAATTCCTTATATTATTAGTATATAATGAGCCTACTTGCTGAGATTCATAATGACCATTAGTCGACTCACAATGAGCCTACTTGTTGGGATTCCTTCTGCTAGTAGGTTTGCTTTTGGTTGGGGATCTTTCTGATGGTCTGTACGCACCGATTTGCTGCCGCCCGGCGGCTCCATCGGCTGGGGCGTAATTTTATCTTTCCTCTGCCAACGGTTTGGGTATCGCCTATTATAGAAAGAAGCATCAGTGATAAACATTAGTTCTTTATTTAGCCTTTTGTTCTCGTTTTTTAAATCTTCAGTGATAAAATTATTTATTTATATAATCCTTACTTTTATTTCAGGATGGATTTCATAGAAGATTGGATGAATGGTGTCAGATGCAACCTGCTTCTGATGATGGTACCTCAATCCAACCATCACCCGATGGTATGACTTCAATATGGACGGATGTTGCAGGTGGTGTATCCAAAGGAAGAGTTTACGGGCTTGGAGTACAACGGCCTTCCTCTTTTCATCCATCGCTATTAGTTTCGGATGCTCCTAATCAGGAAGAAATGGGAGCAATGCAAAAGAATATTGCGGAGTTGTCGAAACGATGTGAGACATCCGAAGCTTACATTGCTAGAATGGATAAATACATGAAAAAACATATGCCCGACTTTTACGATGATGAAGAGTCTGATTCTGATGTGTAGTAATGATTTAAGGTTGATTACTGTTCTTGGATATTTAAATTTTATATTTAGACTTTATGGTAGATTTGACTAATGTGTTATATTTATGTTTAGACTTTACTATATTAGTGTTGATATGTATTAGCTACTTAGACTTTATATTAAATATTTCGACGTTAAGTAATATTTTGGTTTGACATTATGAACTTTGAATGTTTGTTGATGTTGGAATTGGTTGGTCATAATATCCTGTATCACAGGTGATGTGCCAATAAAATGGATGGTTGCTGTCAAATTTTAATTCAGTTTTCCGACTACTGTAGTCGAAAAGTGTGTGCAGCATAATGATTTTCCGACTACGATTGCCATAAAGGGATGCTGGATTATTACAGATTCCGACTACTGTAGTCGGAAATTATAATAAAATAACTAATAAATATTTATTATTAGTATAATATTCCCACTACAGTAGTCGAAAATATTTTTTAAAATAAATAATATTTTTTCTTATTTTCCGACTACTTCAGTCGGAATATAGATGCTTTTTTAAAAATTTGGCGGAAAATGTTTTCCGACTAATGTAGTCGGAAATTTCCGACTACAGTAGTCGGAAACTATTTTCCGACCAATCATTTTCCGACTACGCTAAATAAGTCAGAAAGTAATCGGAACAGGCATTTTTCCGACTATTTTCCGACTATTTTGGTAGTCAAAAAATAATGAATTTCTTGTAGTGGCAAATACCACAAGGATTCAGTAGATCATGGGATAGATTTCTAGTTTGCAACTACACAAATTACTATATGGCCTCAAACAGGAATCTAGACAATAAAATTTAAAACTCTCTGCTACTCTAATTGATTCTGGTTTTACTCAAAGTCATCTCGACTATTCTTTGCTCACTAAGAAGATCGGTGGGAGGATAGTGGTCGTGTTTTTGTATGTTGATGAAATTCTCATCACAAGTGATGACATTTAGCTAATTCAAAAAACTAAGTCAATTCTCCAACACAAGTTCAAGATTAAGGATCTAGGAGAACTTCGCTTCTTCTTGGGAATTGAGTTTGCTAGAAGCAAAGAAGGCATACTCATGCACCAGAAGAAATATACTCTTGATTTGGTTGTAAACATCAGGTTCTAATCCTGTAGGCTTCTTTTTGGATCCAAATATGAAACTTACTACATTTGAGTTTGATGCACATGTAAGGGACACTGTAGATAAAGTTCTAGCTGATCCAGGATCATATCAACGACTACTTGGGAGGCTGCTATACCTTACTGCTACTAGGCCAAATATTTCTTTTGTTGTGCAAAGTCTAAGCTAGTTACGCGCAGTGAAGTATCTCAAATGTTGCCCTAGTTTGGGAGTATTACTAAAGGCTAACTGCCTAGAGTCTTTAACTGCATTTTATGATGTTGTTTGGGCATCGTGCCCAAATACTAGGAAATCAACTACATGGTCAAATTTGGAGACTTCCTCATTTCTTGGAAGTCTAATAAGCAAACAACAATCTCGTGCAGCTCTGCTGAAGCAGAGTATAGAAGTTCGGCTTCTACGGTAGCAGAAGTTATCTAGCTTTTGGGACTGTTTGCAGAATTGGCTGTGGCAACTCAGACTCATGTACCTCTCTACTGTGATAGCAAGTCCGCTATCAAAATAGGTGCCAACCCTATGTTTCATGAGAAGACCAAACATATCGATATTGACTGTCATTTCATCCGTGAGAAAATCAAGCTAGGACTTGTCAAGACTTTCTACCTATCTTCAGCAGAGCAACAAGCTGATATTCTCACTAAGGGACTTAGTCGAGTTCAACATGACTATTTGGTCTCCAAGCTAGGAATGAAGAATATCTTCAAACCTCCTAGCTTGAGATGGGTGTAAAGGATATAATAACTTAACTATAGTTAGCATATTTGTAACTAGAGTTAGTTGTTAGTTAGAACTAGAGTAACAAGTTATGAGGTACTCCCTCCGTTCTAGTTTACGTGAATCTATTTCCTTTTTGGTCGTTCCAAAAATAATGACCCCTTTCTAAATTTGGTAACACTTAAACTTAAACTTACAATTCTACCCTTAGTGATAAGTTTTTATAACCACACAAATACTCCGGGCTCCTTTTTGACTTGTTTAGGACCACAAATTTCAAAGTCTTCATTTTTTCTTAAACTCTATACCCAGTAAAACAGATTTACATAAATTGGAACGGATGAAGTAATATAAAATAGAGTTAGCTCCCACTTTGTATTAGTTTGGTAAGCAATGAAATGTTTTCTTGAATTATTAATTTCTTCTTCTCTCGCATGAATTCTATCTTCCTCCCGCACCTGTAATCATAGAATTCGACATTACATATCAAGGAAAAAAAATATTTTTTCTGTTTTTCCCTTACTATTAATTATTTATTTCAAATCATTTTCTAAATCGATTAAGACTATATACCAATTAATATGGGTATCATCTTAGTATTGTGTAAAAGTCAATAGTGGACAAGTAAAAATGAACGGATGAAATACATTTTATTATCAATTTCTAGGTTGCTCTATCATTTTTTTAATAATCATGCAGACAGATGAAAAGAAATTATATAATATTTTTTGTCACCGAATTTTAAATTTTAAACTCATGACTTTCAAATCACAGAGCTTTAATTGTACTGTTCAAAACAAAGGATAAGTAAGAGAACCGGACCAAAAGAATAAGCATGAATAGAGTTAAAAGGTGTACCTTTTATTTAGATTTGCTCATGTGTCCTACTTTGATATTGCAAAATATATATCAGTAATATTGTTTAGGTTTCTGATAACATTTCTCCATAATTTGGCAACACTTGTTACTAACGTGCAACAATAGCCGAATTATTAAGTATTGTTTTGTTAAATAAAATGGCTATCAAAATCAGTTTTTAAGCGATTGGAACAAATCCGTTTCTTGTTTTAATAAAGAAAAAAGTTGAAAGAAAGGTTTGGTTCTCCAAAATATTGGACCTTAGCTCAATCATTCTTTTACTTAACTAGATGGGTCATTTTATCAACTTTTTGGTGCTTTGAATACACGTGGAAATATAGACTAACAAACTAATACTAGCTCACACAAACATTCGACATTTTCACAGGCAAAGCAACACCAGAAATAACAACAAAACTAATTTTCAGATCTGAAAGCTGAACTTGTTAGACACTCTCTTCTATCTGTATAAATTATCTTCAGACCCATGTTACAGAAACTTTAAGAGAGAAAGTACAATGAGATAGCCAGAGTTTCCTCATCAAACTGAAAAGCCGACGTTTTAAGTTCAAATGAAAAAGATAATAAGCATTATAATCTCTCTCTATCAACTTGTTGCAATCAGGGGTTTATCCCACAAACATTGGCTTAGCAGTTTCAACAAGTGCTAAATGAAAATCAGTTGCAGCTTGTCCAAGCACAGTGAAAAGTTTCTTGTTATCAACATACCCGTTTAAAAGCTAAACTGCAAGAGTACTTCCATTTCTGCAAACAGCTCGCCACTAAATCCAACTTGGAAGTGTTGCTTTAATTTGAATCCTCGATAAGATTAATACGATGATGCTTTCTGAAGTAGAGGCAATCTATCGTCCACGAAACAAACCATCAGTGCCTCTCCATGAAAGATATCTTTCTTCGTGGGTTGAATGTTTTAGAAGAATGAGAATTTCCTGAAAAAAGAGGTAACAAGAATATGATTAAATTAAACAACACTGTAGTCCAACAAACTAACTAAATAATAAAATGCTGTTGTTATCCACCTGCTGCAAGTCTTTCGTCCACATGCAATATGTTGGATATATTTATTCTGGAGCTTTCCATACCGATGCTTGCATAAATGAGTTATCCAAAGTGGTAAGCAGCATTAAGAGGGAAAGAAGTTCATGTGGATAAAAATGGTTCCACTGGTCCTACCTCAGGCATCAAAAATAGAGATGATCAAGAAAGATTCTATTTTCTTTTTCCTCGGGATGTAGGCAGTGTTAGAAGGAAGAAAAAGAGGACTGCAAACGACGAAAGATTGGTTCAAACCAAACGAAAAAGCCTTTTTTCCAACCCTTTGTACAAGACTCCTTTCTTCGTACAAATGCTCGTAGGCAAAAGAGACCTTCCTTTGCTCCTGCCATGGTATATATACAGTAATAAATTAAGAAAGGTCAGCAGATGTATGAAAGTTTGACCTCTAATATGTAAGGTTAGTTATCAAAAACTCAACATGCAATATAATATATCAAATCGAATATGCACTACTTCTACAACAATAATCACATGCCTCTTAGTAGTTAGTATGCTCATCAACAAAAGAATCAAGACGTCTAATTTACACAGCAACAAAATTATCTTCCAATTAAAAGAAGGAAAAAGGTATAAATTTTGATATGGCAATCACTTCATATACAAGAGGCGTTCATACTCAATATTGCATTCACCTTTTATTCAGCCTGCTTAAGTTTAAGCAATCAAAGCATTATAAGAATGCCAGATACACAGTTTTTAATTGAAACAAATATCTACAGTGAAGCACAACTAGCCGGAGGCATTCATGTACCAAAAATTGAAGATAAACTGATAGACCTTTCTGAAAACTCTAGCAAGAGAAAGATATATATATATATATATATACATATATATATTCTCAATTGCAGCTACTTGAACAGAAGCTTAGAGTTGCAGCATTATTATTGATCTGCTTTCCTGCCTTGACTTCTACTTTTACAAAATAGTGCATATTTTTAACGGACAAAGCAAACAATACAGTTGAGAAACAATTATTGAAATCATGAAGCTTTGGAATTAAAGTGTTGTATCCCCGCAATAGGTTAACAAAAATAAGATATGATAAATTACTTTTACTCGAAACTACATCCAAATAAGGTTAGAGGGACCTGAAATGAAAGTACTATATAGATTAGTTATTTAACAATATATAGGTGGTGATGTATTGCTTGTACTGTTGTACAATAACAAAAAAAAAAAAAGATTAGTATAAATGTAACACATAGGATTTAAAAACCTTATTGAGACAATATCCTAAAGATGGTTTGGTGCAATTTTATGCATCGGTTTATGTGAATGTGCATCATTACCTCTTTAATTTGACATAAGTGACAGAAGCAGATATCTTAGCTATATTATGGTTCAAGATTTGGCGTTTATGACACAAACTGAAAACTAATAAGGGATTTAAAATTTAGATAATGAACATCTATAGACAGCTGCTTCCCATACTTTTTGTTAAATGCAGTGGCACTAAAAAAGGTAGAGCATGATGAATGAGGTTTAAGGTTTTTTTTTTTTTTTTTTTGTTGGATGAAGTAAGGTGTTATATTGATGGTATCAAGAAGATGCAGATAATTACAAAAAAAAAAAAATTGGGCTAGATCCTGAGTACAAACAACAATTGGAGCAGGGAGCTCAATCCAAAGATCAAACAACTAGTTTGTTAAAATAAAGTAAGAGAACAAATGAAATCTACAATGGAAATTGCATCATTTACTGGGGCTAAATGAATGAGGTTTAAGTTCCTAATTAGTCCTCCTTGTTATCCATAAAGGATAACATATAAAGTATCTATAGAAGTATATAACAACCTGGCAACTTAACGCTGCTGAGATTGAAGTTACCATGCTCGGCAATTATCAATTATCATTTTATATGTTGTATCTCAGATACAACATCTTACAAAAATAGAGGTTAGAAGAACATATCCGATTCCCAAATTTTGAAGGCACAGATTGACATATTGCAGAAGTATGTATACATACATACAAGTGCATAGTTCATCCATCTGAAAGTATTTAATAGAAGCAAAAGAACATTCCTTTAATTGTGAGACCCCTACACAAACTGACGCCCCTACTCATCTCGATAACTCCACAAACCTTCCACTCTCTCTCCCTCTCTTTGTGCTATGAAGGAGAAAAAGAAGTGGAAAATTCTCAGATATCCCAGCAGCTTGCAGTGTCAAAATTAAATGTCCACATATAATGGTGCATGTGTTGGTTAACTTTTGTTTTAATTTTACATCTGAATTCTGACCTACGCGGAAGAGCAAGAGGATGCATGTGAAATGGTTTTTTTTTATACTGTATACATAGATGTCATGCATGTACACAAAGAACCTGGAATTGACATAACAAGCAAATCCAGAAAAGAAAAGAAAAAAGGTATCAAACCCAAAGGATTAAACAACACGAATGAACATTGTGGGATGGCAAACTTGAGCTGGGGGCAAAGAAGTGCATATTTCTAAGGTATGCAACTGGAGTAAAAGGTTACAGGTGACACTCAATGATTCTACAGAGGGAGAAAGCAATAGCAGAAACAAATCATGGTGTCAGTGACCATATAGAGCTAGAAATTGAATCTCCACTAGCTCAACCAAGTAGTTCAGAAGTAGAGGAAATGGAAGAGGTGCAAAATATTAATCAAGATGATAATATTAATGAACAAATGCAACATCAACCATATAACATTGCAATAGGCAAACAGAAGAGAGTGATCAACCGACCGCACAGGCAAACATAGTTGGTGAAAATCTTCTCAGATATACAAATTCTATGGGATTTGCTTTGTCAGTTGCAAAAACCGTTGATGTGCTTGAGTATAATATCTATTCAGAAGCTATTTCAAATATAGAACTAGATCGATGGATTGGTGGAATAGCTGAAGAGCAGGGGTCTCTTAACAAGTTTAGGCATTGCCTAGACTTAGAGTGGTGTGGAGTAATGGGTAAAGCCCTTGCGAGGGCTGCAGAGAGAAGTTGTTCCTATTGACGAAGAGAAATTCAAGTCAAGAGAAAGATTTATTATTTACGGCTTGAATTATTTTCTTGTATCTTTATTTTAGAAAATCCATAATGCCTATCGGTTTGGAAAACCCAGTTTTCTAATAGATTTAGAAAAAAAAGTATCGTCCTTGTCAGATTGAGAAAATCATGCGGGTTTGGCCCAAAGCAGACAATACCACACCATGTTAAGAGTATATGTGGGTTGATTAAGCCCAACATATGATACAGAGCCCAAGTTCGGCGGGGCGAACATGGGGATGGCAAAGTGATATTGAGGGGCTCGATTTGCTTTACCATGACGAGCTTGGAGACGCACACACAAGAAAAAACTAACTACTACTCTGACGATGTGGGTGGCCCACGGTGAATCTCGTGGCAGACCCGTGGGTCGTGATGGGACGTGGAACCTAGTTTGGGGAGATTATTGGGTAAGCGAACAAAGTCCTACATTGTTAGCTAAAAAGATTAGGAGCCGACATATAAGGTGTAGGGATCTCTTAGTGTTGTACAGACTTATGGGAAAAATCGTGTGGACTTAACCCAAAGCGGATAATATCACACCATTTAGAAGTATCTTCGGGATGGTTGAACCCAACAACAGGTATTAGAGCCCAGGTTTGACGGGGCTAATATGGCGATGGCGAAGTGATGGTGTGGGGCTCGGTCTACTTAACCTTACAAGCTTGGAAACGCACACAAAAGAAAAAGTTAGTTGCGGGCTTCACTTGCCATAATAGTCTAACAATGTGGGTGCACACGGTGAATCTTGAAATTGGTCCGTAAAATGTGGCACTAGGCCAAGTGGAACCAAGCGTGAGGGAAAGATTGTTGGGTGTGCGAACAACGTCCCACGTCCATGTTGGTAGCTGCAAAGATTGGGAGCCTACATAATTGTTGGGCTAAACCAACACATAGATACTCTTACATGGTTTCTATACTCTCTTTGAGCTTAGCCAAAGGGGACAATATCTATGTAACAGTATCTATGGGCTGGTTTAGACTTTAGCCCAACATGAACAAAATTGAACACCAGATAAAAGATAGATAGCACAATGATAAGGAACAAAGAAAATACTAGACATACCGTAAACGAAAGGTGAAGAGGTGGCCGTTCAGTGAAACTGGTGAAAGAGATAGATAGGTAGGCCGTAGGAGTGAAATGGAGATAAAACAGGGGGGGAAAGCACATCACTGACCTAAATGGCAGTTTTGCCCTTGGTAGACCAACTTGGCTCTTCAATAGAAAAGTTTGGAATCTCAGGTAACTTGAGAAGCTGCAGGGATATTTATCAAATAACATTTGATCAAACTCTGGACAAATGTTGGCGTTTTGCCATATCAAATCCGGTGAGACTATCAATTATACTCCCGTGAATCACTATATAAACCAAGAATATAGTATTTCAGTGAGGGCCAGATCATGAAGTACTAGATAATGGTCAAGAAACCCAATAAGAAGATTTATGATAGTTCTGATCTTCTATGTTATTACAAACCTGAAAAACAGACGGAGGGAGACAAAGCAAGAGAGCAAGGCCTTGCACATTGGCACGCATTGCCATTACCAAAAAAAAGTGGGGGAGAAACAAGCAGTCAAGATTTATCATATTACACCCAATACATCGCTGCAAAAAGGACTTTTGAAATGCCATTGATTTGCCGCAACAAAAATCAATGGTGGCATTAAATGATCTGTATTATCAACACACAACTATAAGGAGTAGAAGCGGGTGCACGATGAAATATATTGATTATTACCATAGAAAGGAACCCGAGTTCTCTCATGCGTATTTTTTCCAACAAACATAAACTGCTAACCAACAGAAAGCGACTTTTAGTACCTGAAACACCAAATAAACAACAAACGTTACAGGAATTGTAGCACCGCATGAAGCGAGAAATACCTATAAATACACAAATACCTATAAATACACACACGTGAAGACTATGTACTTATTGGTACTTACCAAAGGAAGGAACCAGACTCTCATTCATGTTCGCGCTAACCAACCATCAATGGTGACCAACGAATACACAACAAATAGTAACGAAAACTGCTTCACAGCACGGAATGAGGAATATATTATACAAACATGTGACATGCCAAATTTATTCAACTGATTAATAAATTTAATATACTCGTTATCCTGGTTAACAGTAGAGCGATAGAGACAATCAAATAAATACACTGGTGTTTGAATGAGGGTTCCGTCAATCGTACCAATAACAGAATAAATAAGTAAGGGATTTTTAAATCACACAATCACCCGCAATTTCTTTCCCTATTAGTAACCTGAATCATCCAGATGCAAATGATTTATACACACCGGTGTACAACCAATCCAGCAGAAACCCCCACCCCTCAAAAGAAAGAAAAGAAAAGAAATGAACATCAGTAGCACTTTCCTTACCCTCTCCCCTGATTTAATAAAAAAATTAAAAATCAAATGCCAAATACACGCTGCTGCCTTATCCTCAACTGAAAAATAATAAATGTCAAATGTCTAAAAAGCTAAACCTACTATTCTTGATCTTAGCAAACCAGACAATACATTAACCAGATAAGAAAAAAAAAGGTCCAACAAATATGCTAAACTCATGCAAGAAGCACCGAAAATTGTAGAAATTAAATATATTACTAAACGAGATAATAGATTATCAAAAAAAAAATTACCAACAATATAGTACTATATAAGTGACAAATAACATTCTAACAAGCAAGAAGCTTTCTAGTCAAACCATTTAAGTACCTACCCTCCACATCAAAAGATTCATTATCAAGAGTCCAGCCATTGAGTAAACCAGGAAATATCACAGAGCACAATCACTTCCGTCAAAATCTAAAAGTGCATCAATTTTATATATTTGGCATGTCTTCTTTACACAATCCAAAACCAATTAACCAACAGGAATGGATTTCTACACATTATTTTTACTAGTGGGAATGTGTACGATCACAAAGGGTGGGCTTGATTATCAAAAAAATAAATTACCAACAAGATAGTACTATATAAGTAACAAATAACATTCTAACTAGCAAGAAGCTTTCTTGCCAAACCATTTAAGTAACTACCCTCCACATCATAAGATTCATTATCAAGAGTCCAGCCATTGAGTAAACCAGGAAATATCACAGAGCACAATCACTTCCATTAAAAATCTAAAAGTGCATCAATTTAATATGTTTTGCATCTCTTCTCTACACAACCCAAAACCAATTAACCAACAGGAATAGATTTCTACACGTTATTTACTAGTGGGAATGTGTACGATCACAAAGGGTGGGCTTGATGATCAAGGGTATAGTTTATGGACAATCCTGAGGTCAAAGATTGCTTTTCAACACTTCAGGCCAAGGTTTTGCCCATCAATCCCCCCTGTAACTAACAAACAACTACACTTCAACCCCTGGCAAGTTGAGATCGGCTATGTAAATTCTCAATGTCCATGTCGATACATTCTAGCCTGTCTTATCTTGTAATGTGAGGATTCACCACATTGACCAGTTTGCTGGTTGTCTACTTAGGACCAGTCAATGTGAGCAAGCTCACACAGGTGGAATTTCCCTATGTAACCACTGGGAAATAAAAAGGTGCTTTTATGACTAAGAAAGATTTTGACTTCAGGAGCAATAAATATGTTGTATGCATTGCAACAGCTGGACTGCATAGAAAAAAACTGACATATGTTAATGAAGTCAAACTCTACCCGCAGTATGAAATACAAAACCAAAAACAAATTGTAAGGGGTCTGTGGCTCTGCGCTTAGCCCGTTCTTATTTGCCTTGGTGATGAAAGCAGTGATACACCATATTCAAGGGGATGTGGCATGGTGTATGTTATTTGCTAATGACATAGTTCTAATTGATGAAACGAGGGTGGGTTTTAACGAGAGATTGGAGGTTTGGAGACAGACCCTCGAGTCCAAGGGTTTCAAATTGAGCAGGTCTAAGACAGAGTATCTGGAGTGCAATTTTAGCGCTGGGTCAAGGGAAGTATGCATGGACCTGAGGCTTGGACCACAGGTCATCCCCAAGAGAGATAGCTTCAAGTACCTTGGGTCGATGATTCAAGGGGACAGGGAGATCGACGAGGACGTCACTCACCGTATAGAGACGGGCCGGATGAAATGGAAGCTTGAATCTGGAATCTTGTGTGACAAGAAAGTGCCACCGATACTCAAAGGTAAGTTTTATAGAGTTGTGATTAGACCGGCCATGTTGTGTGGGGCAGAGTGTTGGCCGGTTAAGAACTCCCATATCTAGAGGATGGGGGTAGCAGAGACGAGGATGCTTAGATGGATGTGCGGCACACTAGGATAGACAAGATTAGGAATGAAGATATTCGAAAGAAGGTGGGTGTGGCCCCTGTGGATGACAAGATGCGGGAAGCGAGGCTCAGATGGTTCGGTCATATGCGAAGGAGAAGTCTCGATGCTCCGTGAGGAGGTGTGAGCGGTTGGCCGCGGTGGGTACGGGAAGAGGTAGAGGGAGGCCTAAGAGTATTGGGGAGAGGTGATCAGGCAGGACATGGTACGACTGAAGATTTCCGAGGACATGGCCCTTGATAGGAAGGTCTAGAGATCAAGCATTAGGGTTGTAGGTTAAGGGGTAGCAAAGTTTTCCTTACTTCATATCTAGGGTGAGGCGGGGTTGGATTAGGGTTGATCTTAGATGGCTTGCAATTTATGTTGTATCCACATTATCCTTGTTGTTTATCTTAACCCCGAGCCTTAGATACTGGTTACTGTTATTGCATGTCATTTATCTTTTAGTTGTTATGCTTCTGTTATTATTACGGTTTCTACTGGAGTTACTAATGAATTGTCTTTTTTTGTTTTTTATTTTCGTCTTTCTGAGCCGAGTGTCTATCGCAAAAAGCCTCTCTGCCCTATCGGGGTAGGGGTAAGGTCTGCGTACACATTACCCTCCCCAGACCCCACTTTGTGACCGCACTTTGTGGGATTTTACTAGGTAGTTGTTGTTGTTAATTGTAAGGGGTCATTTGGTAGTATGTATAAGAATAATGCTAAATAGGGTGTATTTGTAATAATGGTATTAGTTATGCTTGCATTAGTTATACTGGCATATTTCTTATCCATTTGGTCTGATGTATTAAATAGCACAATTTCAAAAAAAAATTATTTGTTTACAAAAATACCCTCATAACCAGTCCATCACTTTATCTTTTTAAAAGAGAAATATGTTGAGGAATGCTTTTATAAGAAAAAAATTTAAAAAAAATATTTGATTTGTCTACCTATATTATAGTATATAACAAGATGTATTTATTTATAAAAAAGAAAATATGCTAAGTATTTATTTATTTATTTACTAGGGATATAATTTTATTTTCCACTTTCTTGGATTATTTCAAACTTGCATTAATATAATTAGCATATTTTAATCAAGCAAAAATTTTGAAGGATAATGTTGTCTTTAACTAAGCTAATGCATGCATTAATACCCATTGCAATGTTATACTATAGTTTCTTATGCATTAGTTATGCATATGATAATACCAAATAAGGTGTATAACTAATGCATATGTTCAAAAAGTGTACCAAACAAGGTATTATGAATACACAAAGTTAATGCATGCATTACTTTATCTAATGCATCCTACCAAACGACCGCTAAATGTGATTTCCAGATAATGTGTATCTGCAGCCCAGAAACGAAGAAGCAAAGTTAGAATAACAACAATTGAATATAACAGACTCAACCACCTTTAACCGTTCTACATCACAGCCATTCTACATATTCAGCCATTCTACATCCACAACAATAGAATATAACACATGCAACCACCTAGACACAGATAAAAATTTAATTCCCAAATCCCAAGTCAGAAGGATTGGCTCATAAGTTGAAGGTCAACTACAAAAAGTATCTTCTAGACAATAAATATGAGAATCATGCTCAGATTCTCAGGCTGAATAGCTCAATGGCCAAAGATCAGACATTTCGCAGCAAGCAATAAATTACAACCTTGTGCAGACAATCCATACAAGAAAATCAAAAAGTTCAACACATTGAAAACAAAATACAAGAAAATATAATTTTATACCACCAAAGGGGCAGCTAAAAAGATGCAGATCAAACATTTACCCATATGAATGGAGAGAATATATGTAATTAGTCTTAGTCCCTTATGTAATAGGAATAGGTTATGTGTTATGTATACATATAAATAGGGGTCATTGTAACATAGAATATCAATTAATAATAGACTTTTCTCCCATGCATTCTCCGGGCAAAGGTTTGTTGTTTGAGGATCGAGGCCATGAGCAAATAGTTGGATACTCAAATGTTGATTAGGCAGGATCACCTTCTGATAGACGTTCTACGTATGGATATTGTGTCTTAGTAGGAGGAAATTTGGTGTCATGGAATAGCAAGAAACAGAATGTGGTTGCTCGATCTAGTGCAAAAGCAAAATATCGAGCAATGGCTATGACGACATGTGAGCTAATTTGGATCAAACAGTTGCTCAAAGAGTTAAAATTTGGTGAGATTAGTCAGATGAGACTTGTGTATAATAATCAAGATGCTCTTCATATTGTGTCAAATCTAGTGCTCCATGAGAGAACAAAACACATTGAGATTAACTGTCACTTTGTTGGAAAAAAGATACTCTCGGGAGATATTGCTACAAAATTTGTGAAGTTGAATGATCAGCTTACACATATTTTCACCGAGTCACTCACTGGTCCTTGTATTAACTACATATGTAACAAGCTCGGTACATATGATTCATATGAACCAGCTTGAGGGAGAGTGTTAGAATAGTTATGTAAATATATGTAATTAATCTTAGTCCCTTATGTAATAGGAGTAGATTATGTATTATGTATATATATATATATATATATATATATATATATATATATATATAAATAGGGCTCATTGTAACATAAAATATCAATTAATAATAGACTTTTCTCCCGTGCATTATCACACACGATATACAAGTGTGCATGCCCACATAGGCTGTCAACAATTGAACAGATCATCAAAACAACAAATAACAAGTACAACTCAGTCCCAACAAAGTGAGTTCAGCTATATGAATCCTCACTAACCATGTTTTTCCATTTAATTTCATCTCGGGAGAAAAAACAAGAATGTCGCACTTGGAAAAAGAGGAAGATGCATGTTTGAGGAATCGAATCCATGCCCTTGGATTTTCCAAGGAACCAGTGTGACCACCTTGACTGGATGAGGGAAAGTAAAAGCAAAGAAATGTTAAAAGATCATGTTTGGTGGGAGAGAGGGAAACGAAATGGAGGAGAAAGTAAAGGGAAGTTAATCAGTTATTTGCTTTTGCTGGTTTTTTATATTGAAGTTTTAGATCTTCCCAGACATGACATTTTTCCAACTTGAATTGAGACGTCACTATGCTAAGCCTTGAACGGTGGCCAGAGATTTTTAGTAGCTCGTGAAATTAATTAAAAAAAATAAGACTGCACAAAATCACTTATAAGCTGGCTATACTACAAGAAGGGAAACTAAGATAGAAAGTAATATGCCTGCCCGACACAAAACTATCTCTTCCAGTACAAGTAGGATGAAGGATGAGCAACTGCAGCAGATGGGACATGATCTGCTCGTGAGCCACTGCTTCGGTGTAGTTCAGTTGCTGGAACAGTATCAGCAAACTGATATGGTGCAGGTATGGTGTTTGGCAACCCTATAGAGCCTTCCAAGTATGGTGGAGGCCTGTAAGCGTCACCAGCTATGGTGTTTGGCAACCCCACAGAGCCTCCCAAGTATGGTGGTGGCCTATTGGCATCACCAGATATGCTGTTTGGAAACGCCTTAGAGCTTTCCGTGTATGGTGTTGGCCTATAAGCATCACTGGGTGTGGTGCTTGGCAATCCCGTAGAGCTTGAGCCTTCCAAGTAGGATGATGGCCTATAAGCATAGCTGTGGGATCCCAGTTTGTCATACACGGCTGCATCACCACGCGATCCATATAACTGACCAATATGACTTCCTATTTGCCCGGGTGTATGATCAACACCTGAACCTCCTTGCACTGATTTACCTGCACCAGCGCCATCCATGGCGGCAACACCTCCCACGGGTCCTGCCAGTGAGCCAACAACATTTTCATGTATTGAGCCTGCAACAGTTCCATGCAATACCGATGGGGATAGAGAATAACCATAAATGTGGCCAGCAGTTCCACCACCTCCTAATAAGGTGTTATTGCTATCATCAACATTATTAACAACTCTTTGTTGTTGTGGTGGCCATGGATTTGGATTCGGAAAATGTGAGTGTCTCATTTCTTTGTTGCTGAAACTACCAGAAGAGGACGACTCAATCTCATCATTCTTTCTCTTTTGTGCCATCTTTTGATCACCTATATGCATAGTCAATTCAGTAAGCTCTTTCTCACCTATATGCTTATTCAACTCAGCAATTTCTTTCTCCAAGTTCATTATTCTCATATCGATTTGCCACCCAGGAAGGAGCTTCGTAGGATCAATCTTGTGATGTCCCAAACATCCGCTGACAGATTTCAGATGAGACAAGTGCTTCTTTTTAACTGAACGCACAGTAATACCTTGTTCAAGTCCCTTAGTTTTGTTCAATAATGACACTTCAGAGTTATGTAAAAATGATGTCAAGTGTCTACGAGGGTTAAATCTCTCCTCTATTCCAAAAGTATAGGCAATGTCAATGGCCTCAACTACTATATTTTGCTTCAACATCCACTCAATTATTTCTGGGATCTTTTCCATGAGAACACTTGATCTCCTGAGGACACTAGAAATCACCCAGGCATCACTAAGCGTAACCAAATATCTGATATCCAGATTTGTAAATGCTTGTGGAATCCCGAAACACCCAATGAGCAACAACAAACCTCGGGCATCCATTTCGTGAGCCTTTACTACACCTCCTTGGCAAATCATTCTCTCCCGCCATGCTAAAGCTGCCTGCTCCGCGTCTTCCTTGGCCCCTTTGTCATTCTCAACAGCAGCCAACAACAAGCACTCCAAAGCCAATACAGAAGCTAATGATCTTGAGCTATTAACATACCTTTCGCTTCCCCCCTTGTTAATACATTCCAATACAAGCCTAGCAGGATTGGGCGAGATTTTCAATGCCTTAGGGACTTGTTCACGCAGTCCATTTATATCTGAGAGATGCGTTATCATGTATTCCTTCAGACCAATGATGTTCATCGTTTCGCACAGGATTTCCAGCTCTGAACGACAAGGGGATTTCGCTTCCTCCTCCTCCTCCTCCTCCTCCTCCACTTCCTCTTCCTCTTCCTCTTCCTCTTCATCGTCATCTTCATCTTCATCTTCACCTTCATCTTCATCTTCATTTTCATCTTCCACCTCAGAGGGGTCAGATTCACAAGATGGTTCTGGTTCTGGTTCTGGTTCTGGCTGTGCGGCTGGGAGTGCCGCTGCTGACGGAGTGTTATTAGTTGACTGTTCATCACTTCGTAGTAGTAGCATAGAGGAGCCGATTGAGGTCCGGACGGAATCAATGTGTTGTTCTAGCTCAGTCAAGCATCGCTGGAACATTGAGAGGCCGTCGGAGAGTTTGCGGAGATTAGCAATCATCGATTCCTGGGAATGTGTTGGTTGTAATTCCGACTCTGGAGGTTCTGACGGCGGCGTAGCACCGGCGGCAGCGGCGGAATCCGCTGGTTTTTCCATCTTATTCATCGGAGTAGAAGTGGAGAACCAGAAAAATTGACCGCATAGAAGAAGGGACTAGAGAGGAAATGACAAAATGGGTCCTTTTAACTACTGGGTGTGTTTAAATTTGTCCTTTACATTTACCTCTGACCATATATAGTCCTTTCATTTCTTTTTCAACGGCTTATATAGTCCTATTGTATAACAGTTAAATTTCTAGGGTGCTGAGCGGAGGGTCGATTGGAAATAGTCTCTCTGTCCTTTCGGGTAGGGATAAATTATGTATATGTATTACACTAGAGTATTATGGATAGTTGTTGTTGTTTACATTTCTAGGGGTAGTTTGATTACTATCTAACCAAAAGTGCTTTTTCTAGAAAAAAAGATTAAGGTGTTTGCCCCAGTTTTTAGAAGGAAAAAATATATTTTTGAGTAGAAGTAAAAAAAATTCTTGAGAAGCAGAAAAATATAGTTTTTCCCTAAAAGAATTTTTTTGAAAAATATTTTTGAGGAGAATATCCTAAAAAACATTTTTTGAAGTTTGATCAAACATTAATTGTTACTCGAAAGTACTTTTAAATTGATAAACCAAATATAAACTATTTTCTCGCCAAAAGTACTTTTTAAAAAAATCTTTTTAAGAAAAAATACTTTTTAAAATAAATTAATTTTAGAAGCATGACAAAATATACTATAATTGTAAATTATTTTATTTCATATTATGTATAACTTTTTATTCTGGAAATATTAATATAGTGATTGTTTATACAACAATAGTGATATATTTCGCTCAATATGTGTTACGATCCAGATTTCACATCCTCGGGAGTCGTGATGACACCTCAACCAAACACTGCTACATAATCTGAAGTGCAATACTACCCAAAATTTAGTGTCATAATTATCGGACTATCTAAGAATACTATAAATAAGGTCCGAATGGAAATACATAAATTGTCTCTGAATAAGTAAAAACAGAAAGAGAAAAGATAAGTAGAGACGCCAAGGCCCGCGGACATGTGTATGACTACCTCCGGTCGTCTGAATGGACTGAAGAGAACACCCTTACTGCGGTCCAAACACCCCGGTATCAATATTTACACACAGTACAGAGTGTAGTATCAGCACAACCAACCCTATGTACTAGTAAGTGTCTAGTCTAGTAGTGACGAGGCAAGGACCATACTACCAAATAAACCTGTGCAGTTAAACCATATACAACGAAAAATAAAAGCAGATAATTACAGCTAAAGATAGGCGGGAGAAACATGTTGCGGGGAAAATACGTTGCGGGGAAAACATATTGCGGGAAGTAACAGGTAACAACAGAATAACAGTATAGAAATATATGGAACGTAATAAATCAATTACGGCAAAAGATAAGGAAATAAGAAACAAGTACAAATGTAATACCGTTGCAGGCGTGCAACCTGATCCCATTTCATATAGTATCGTTGCAGGCGTGCAACCCGCTTCCATTTCATATATTACCGTTGCATACATGTAACCCGCTCCCATTTCATATATTATCATTGCAATAGTGCAACCCGCTCCCATTTTTTGTATTATCGTTGCAGGCGTACATCCCGCTCCCATTTCATATATTATCGTTGTAGGCGTACAACCCACTCCCATTTCATATATTACCATTGCAGGTGTGCTACCTGCTCTTAGTTCATTTATCAATACCAGTCATAAAAGAATCCCGGCAAGGGAACAATAGCATAATAATAATATTCCCGCAGAGAAACAATAATATTATAACAACATCCCGACAAGGGAACAATAATATTATAACAAACATCCCGGCAAGGGAATAATTATATGACAATAATATCCCGGCAAGCGAATAATAATAGCATAACAACATTGGAATAATAATGATAATCCTCATATGAAGCACAATAAACCATAACGAAGTCATCACAATTACAATATAAGACTCACGGGCTTGCTTGACACCACGTATAGATACTCGCCACCATGCCTATACATCGTACTCCACAATTAGCACATAGCAGATAAGACACAACTCCTAATCCCTCAAGCTAAAGTTAGACCAAACACTTACCTAAAATTTTCACGGCCAACTCAAGCCTCAAACACCGCTTTTTCCTTTAGAATCACCTTTAAATTACTTGTATCTAGTTCAAATTAATTTAACAACATCAATAAATGCTAAAAAATTCATACCCAACGCTTAATTATAGGTTTTCTATCATTTTATTTCCAAAAAGTCAAAAATTGACCCGGGCCCGCTTGGTCAAAATATGAGGTTAGGACCAAAACTTGATCATGCATTTATCCATGAGCCCGAATATACAATTAACTTTGAAATCCGACCCCAAAACGAGGTATAAATTCTAATTATTCAAAAAGTCCTAACTATATCCAAATCCCCAATTTCTACCATAAATCATGACTTAGGCCTAGAAATCTAATGGGTGTTAATAAAAATTAAGAAAACAAGTCTAAGAACACATACATATGGTTTTGTGGTGAATCCCTTTCAAAAATCGCCCAAGTTGGAGTTTAAGTAAAAAAGTTATGAAGTTTGAAGAAATCTCGCGTTGCTACTGTTTTTAAATAACTAGGCAGGGAATCTATGCGTTCGCACACAATTTGATGCGTTAGCATAGAACAAATAATGACCCCCACCCCCCAAGATTAGCTTTAAGCTATCGCAGACATACCAATGTGATCGCATAGAACAAATAATGACCCCCAAAATTAACTCTATGCTATCGCGGACATACCTATGTGATCGCATAGAACAAATGATGACCCCTAGAATTAGCTCTATGCTATCGCGGACATACCTATGCGGCTATGAGATCGCATAGAACAAAAATATGTACACCAGTAAACAACAAAAACACACAGTTTTCTAAGTTCGAATTACCGTAACGCCTATCTGAAACTCACCCGAGCCCTCGGGGCTCTAAACCAAACATGCATGCAAGTCTAAAAAAATTATACGGACTTGTTCGTGCGATCAAATCCCCAAAATAACGTCTTAAACAACGAATTTATCATAGAAATTTAAGAAAAATCTCAAAACTTTCAAAGTATCAAATTTTATAACTACGTGTCCAAATTACATGAAATGACTTCTGTTTTTTACCAAATTTCACAGAAGCATAAATGTCATACTGAACCTGTACCAAGATTTGAAACCAAAATACGGGCCCAATACCATAAATTTAAGATATAATCAAATTTCCAAAAACTTTGATTTTTTCAATAAAATAATTTTTTTCAAAAATTTATTTCTCGAGCTTGGGAGCTCAGAATTCGATTCTAGGCATACACCCAAGTCCCATATTTTTCTACGGATCCTCCGAAATCGTCAAATTAAAGGTATGCGTTTACTTAAGGTATTGACCAAAGTCAACTTAAATTTAATTCTAAAAGACAAATTAACATTTTCATTATATTTCCACATAAAAGCACTCCGGATATACGTTCGGACCGCGCAGGCAAATCGAAGTGAGGAAAAAAGGAGGCTTGTAAGACCTCAGAACACAGAATTTACTTGTAAATCAAGTGATAACTTTTTGGGTCTATCACAATGTGCGATAATAATACTGAGATTACTAATCACTATATATAACAACAAGATGACCTATTTACCTATTTCTAAAGCTTTTCACCCAAATTCTTCAAAAAATCAAGATTAAAATTATAAATAAAATTTATCTCACTTTATCTAGTTTAAAATGCCACGTTTATCCCATATAAATTTTAATGAACCAATTATCTACCAATAATGTACATTTATGATTGTCACGCCTCATTATTCTTTTACGTCCCAGCTATTTACTACTACACCCCGAGAAAGGATATAATAATAATAGGGAAGGAGTTTTTCCAATTAAAGTATATTCGGAATGAGATTTATTTATTAATTTTCAGAGTCGCCACTTGGGAATATAATGGTGTCCCAAGTCACCGGTTTGATCCCGAACCGAGGAAATTATGACTCTATTTTACAATCCACGAAACTAGAAATCCGAATAAGGAATTCTGTTAACCCGGGAGAAGGTGTTAAGCACTCCCTGAATTCCGTGATTCTAGCACGTTTGCTCAACTGTCGTATTTGTTCTATTTGATTTACTTATATGCTTCAATTTTTAAAATGCCATTAATGTTCCGCTTTGTTATTTTTAAACACTTGCGACATCACAAAACGCATTTCGAGTCACACCGTAATCAGTACGCCTGTGACTTTAGTGCATTTCAGCTTTGCCGGGATTTGAGATTTTGGTCACATAAGATGTGCACCCGTATTAGGAATGTAATTTTATTTATCGTGCCTATAATATCTACGTCTTATTAGCTTTGAGAAAGACCATGAAATTTGCAAAACGATCCTTCCGAGCCTAGCATTTTACATTGAAATCCATTTGGGGGGCCCGTGTATTTTCATTTTTTTCGGAACGAGGCTCATCCCTTATTTTTTAAGGTTCAGACCTATTCATATACTATGTTATCTATTTTTGTTTTTTCTTCCTTTTTTTATAAATGGACATAATTGTTAACAATTTGTATTTATCGTTTATTTGGATCTAGGCCACTATACATTATTGGGCCTGGAATCTGGGCTAACTTAAAAAAACTGCACTAAGGTGCAATGGGATACTTGAAGCCCAGTCAACATTTCCGTATCTGTTCTCACAAGCATAAATGTCATATCGATTGGATATGGGCCTATATTCACGACTAGGCCCAAATTATTAATATCTAAAGCATGTTCAAACATTTAAATAAACTAACAGAGATGTAAGCAAATATTACTAAGTTCAGTATCAGAAATTAACTAGCCATATTAACACTGATTTATATTTGAATACTATTGTTTAATTGCTCGAATTAACTAAGTTCGATCTACATATCATTTATCAGTTGATACACTATTTGCAGAGTTACCTTGTTGTTTTTGTTTAACTGGAAGCATTAACCTAGATCTTCAACTAAAACACATTTGAATTGTAATCTGAATTTCATTCTACTGTTTTACACCATACTGCTAAGTTTTAACACAAGTTTTGTAACGAAACAGGTTTGAATGATGCTAAGCCCTTAACGCGATTCAAATTTTAACTAATTCATATTTTTCAAATTAATAGCTACTGATTCAGAATTCAATTAATGAAATATCTAGGAACTTTTGTAATACACTTCTGATTTCAGAATAGTTGTAAATCTACAAGTGAGTCGACTAGGTTTTAGCGAGTTTCACTTTTAGATAAATGATCATTTTAACTAATCTATTTTAGTATATTTCCTATATTACTGTCTACTACTACTATAAATTTGCATTTAAGTTCGTACAGTCCCAGTCCTTATTACAGCCAGAAGTCCTAATGAATTATATGAACTATAAGTATCTACAGCTATGACAAAAATAGAAATACAAGTACAAATGGAAATTAACATGCATTTCATTCCTTCAAAGTACTTCAGTTACATCCTTGAGTGGTAGTAGTGTACCTGATCAAATTGAGATAAAA
>JASVEL010013436.1:0-75772 GCA_032618575.1 Nicotiana noctiflora | reverse complement strand
TTGCACATTATCCACTAAGACTGCTATGATAGTTAATTTTAAATAATGTTTTATTTAAAAAATATTTATTTATTAACTTTTGTTATGCCTTTCCTATATAATAGTCCATAATTTTTTTATAATTTTTTTTACGTTTACGAGATACAAATATTTATTGATTTAATAACTCAATATTAGCTAGTAACTATTTACAACTAATTAATTATCATGGTATGTATGGTAAATTATTTGTCACTTTATTAACTTGTTGAAACTTAAAGATAAATGATGCTAGAGAATCATATTTATGTGAATTGTGTTTTTATATAATTTCTCTTTCAAATAAAAAATATATTAAATAAATGAGTATTTTAAAAAAATCAAATTATTATATCAAAATTCTGTCAAGATTCTTTACTCCTTAAGAGATACTTATAAGATTTCGTATCAAATACATTACTATTGATGTTTAAGTTGTAATGGTATTGCAGCTTAATTTGCATATATATATATATATATATATATATATATATATATATATATATATATATAAAATTTACATATATGTCATACTTTTCGTATTATTCATAGTTTAATTATAATTTATAAATATTTTAAATAGATTATTTGATATTATTTTGTGATTTTAATATAATTTTTATAATTATTGTTTATTTTATACTATTTTAAATTTTTAAAATTGATAAAATTTAAAGATCCATGAGAATTACACCCCATATCTCAGGGAGAGATAAACGTCTCGCCTCACACCCTTACCTTTTAAAACAATGTTTAAAAACACACTCATAAACATTGTTAAACTTTATCATCGCCACCTTAACCACCACATTAAGAAGAAAAGGAAAATTGTTTGAACATGGCCAAGAACAAATAATGGAGTTCTTTTGGTGACCAACTACAATAAGTAATTTGTTTGGCCAAGCTTTTAAATTAATTTATTTTAAAAAATACTTTTTTAAAAGTATTTTTCTAAAAATTCTTTTGATGCGAAGCTATTTTTTATTTCTCAAAATTTACTTTTACTTCTATTTAAAAAAAATCCTTTTAAAAGCTTAGGTTAAATAAATACTTACAAAAAAAAAGTTCCTTTAATCTTGGAGAAGCTTGGCCAAAAACACTACGAGTCGATTGTAGTGGAGAAGCCGATATTTGTACAAGTAAACTGTTTAATGATTGGAAATATTGTCATTCTCCTCTGAATAATTTAAGCCATACAATTTATAAAAGATATTACAATTTTATTTAATTTCCTTAATGTATCAGAAAAATAAGAGATAAGAGCTTCATTTATCGGTCAACTCACCTCTCTCCTCTAACAATAGACCCAAAAGGGGAAAGAAACTAATAATTGCTTGAGTTTTTTTTTTTTCCATCTCCATCGTAGGTGCTAAGTGATATAAAAGTCTTTTACTTTCACGTGTTAATATGGTATTTACAATTTTGAATAGGTCTAGTACTTTCATTTTCGTCTTTTCAACGATTTAATTTTTATTCTATTAAGTTAAGCAAACGTCAAAGGTCCATATTAAATATACTAATGAATGTCTAATTTTGTTTTAAAACTTGTAATATATGATATGTATTAAACGGCTTGTTTGCTTCAAAAGTTACTATATACTTTGTGAATACAAAATAACATACATAGATTATGTCAATCATAGTAAGTCGTAATAATTCAAAAATCAAGTAAGAAAGAATGATTAAGAATATTCCTAATAAGGGTGGAAAATATTGACAATTTTTATTGATGATAATGAGGTGGTCTGCCCCTCCATGGAGAGGTTCAAAACCTTACAATCATGTTGTCTTTTTTATCTGAGATCCTCCCTCTCTCATTTGTTGTTCTCTCCCCTTTCACTCTCCCTATTTCGGAGAGTCCTCGTGGGGAAGGAGAAAGCCCTTTTGGTTTCCTTTCTTGGTGTGTGGGACCACGTGGCAATTTTTCTTCTGTATAATGGATGGGCCGTAGCCTCCTTAATCATGTCGGGCGACTGTTAATTGTCATCAATTATGAGTGGTCGTGCCACCTATTAACCTTGAATTAACCAAGAAAGATGATTAGCGTTGTTGGTCATTACAAGGCCGGATTCTGACCGATACACGTCTCAAACTTCATAAACGTTCAACCGAGTCTAAGAAATAAAAGAAATACTACGTGAGACATGATGCTAGCTAGTAAAAACATTAATTATTTAATTATAAAGGAAGAGAAGTTTTGTAATAACGGTAAAATTACATACATGTGACCCACAGATTATGGATTCGAGTCGTAAAAGGCTGGAAGCAGACATTTAATATTTGCATTAGAGCTGGTTGTCTCCACCACATCCCTTGTACTACGGTTATTTCTCAAACTTTGCGTGAATATGTAATATTTTGTACGCTAGAATGCCCTTAGTCATAAATGACAAGATTTCTAATAAGAGTCTAAATAAAAATACTAAATACATAAATACAAATGTGATCAAGATTTTCTTTTTAGAAAATACTCTAGAGGGGAGGGAAAGAGGGGCACAAGAGAATGAATGACACAAAATCTCCATTAAAGTTATGTCTTGGACCGTAAAATATTCTGTATATGGTTAAAATCAGGTCTACCCGATTTTACTATTTGATTGAGACCCTGGAATTGCATTGAAGGTCAGTCCCATATTGGATTAGACTAGAGCACGAAGATAAGGTATCGAATTCAAGAATCGAGGTGTCTGTCGAGATAGAGACCATCAGTGATCGAAACCAAATACGGCATACTTCGAGCAAAGCACAATAACAAAAAAGTGAGATATTCGTGACTAGTTGAATATCACATCGAAAATTCTGGAACAGACCAAATCAAGGGTCATTGTTTAGGTTAATCATGAGATTTACTTTCGTAATTATAATTATACCATAGATAGGATTCATCTCATTTTTATAAAGGGTTCTAATCATTTTGTATACATCTTATGCTTGAGATATCAAAGGAATTTAACGCTTTTTTCTTTAGTTCATATACTTGTTCATCAGCTTGTTATATTTTAATTGTTCTTGCACAAATTAATTCGAGGGTATTCAAGCCCGAGAGCTGAATTTCGTTCGAACACTAGCTTGCTTTTTCCTATTATTGATTTCTTTTACTAATCTTCGTATTCATCAGTTACTATTATGTGAAATTACGTGTCCTTAAAACCACATTATAAATTAAACTATTATCTAATTTTTAGGATATATAATTTGGCACCCATAATGTCCGTGGGGGTAAGGATAATAATGATTTTCCAGGTATTAATTATAATAAAAAAACACTACTTTACGCTTATTCTCGTGAGTGTTTTTGATTTCACGATCAACATGTCCAACTCGCAAACAGTACCCACTCACGCCGATGAAGGCCTCACTTTCTATGTAGAAAATGATAATGTAGCTTCCCCAAGGATCGAAGTGCCTCAAGCTGGACACGAGGGAGTACCAATCGCAAACCTCGTCGATGTTAGTTTGCACGTTACCCTAAATGCAAATCTGGGTGCCGACCCGAGATATAGTGTACGTCGAGATGCTTGAGCAGCCGATCAGAACACACAAATCAGTAGAGAAGGCGGAATTAGCCTTCGAATGATATTCAAAATGTTGCATACTCAACAAACCATGATAGCACAACTCCAAAATCAAAATCGAGCACCAAGCAGAATTAAGCTCGAAGCATCACAAGAAGTTGTTCATAGAACTGACCTGTACCGGAGAAAGCGAACGTCGATGGATCGGGGACTGACCCTACAATTATGAAGATGCTCGAGGAGCTCACTAAGCGGATCGAATAAGGTGGAAAAAAAATCGAGGCTAATGACAAAAAGGTAGAAACATATAACTCACGGGTTGACCAAATACCGGGGGACACCCTTATATCTAAAGGGTTTGGATTCAAAGAAGTTCGTGCAGAAGCCTTTCCCTCCAAGTGTGGCTTAGAAGCCCATTCCTAAGAAATTTTGTATGCTAGAAATCCCAAAATATAATGGCACCACTGATCCTAATGAGCACATTACTTCTTACACATGCGCAATAAATGGGAATGACTTAGAAGATGATGGGATTGAATCCGTTCTATTGAAGAAATTTGGAGAAACTTTATAGAAGGGTTCCATGATATGGTATCATAACTTTCCACCAAACCCTGTTGATTTGTTTACTATGCTCGCAGATTCTTTTGTGAAGCCCACACCGAAGCCATTAAAGTTGCAAAATGGAAATCAGATCTCTTCAAGGTAAGATAGAAGGATAACGAGATGCTCAGGGAATTCGTATCTTGGCTCCAAACGGAGAGAATGGATTTGCCTTCAGTCACAGACGATTGGACTGTTCAAGCTTTTACATGAGGTCTCAACACTCGGAGCTCCATAACTTTACAACAATTAAAGCAAAATTTGATCGAATATCCATCTATCACTTGGGCCGATGTACACAATCGATACCAGTCGAAGATAAGTGTCAAAGATGATCAACTAGGAACTCCAATTGGTTCGATTTATCCCAAGTTCCCAACAGACCCATGGACAAAGTTAAAAGGGGCATCGATAAGAAACCACGATCCAATAGAGATAAAACCAGTCATATAGTGGAGATCGCATAAATAACACGTATGGACGCAACCCTATGCAAAATGATAGAAGGAATGACTGGGGACAAAGTTCTCGGGGGCTTAAGAGAAAAAGTGGCTTCGATAGGGATGACGGGCCTAAAGAGACACCTTGACTTTTAGAATACAACTCCAACATCGATGCATCAGATATTATATCAACCATTGGTCGGATTAAGGATACTAGGTGGCCAGACCCATAAAAACCAATCCAGCTCAAAGGAACCCTAGTCAAATGTGCAAATACCATGGTACCCCTGGTCATATAACCAAATACTGCAGACAGTTGAGGGAGGAGGTAGCTTGTCTACTCAACGAGGGTCACCCTTGAGAATGCTTAAGTGATCGGGCCAAGAAACACTTCAAAAATAGAGATTTGAATAGGCAGAACGAGTAGGAAGAGCCACAACACAAAATTCATATGATCATTGGTGGGGTCGATATCCCTCAAGTACTGATACTCAAACTCACCAAGGTGACAATCACGAGGGAGAATAAAACTCGGGACTACTTACCAGAAAAAAACTTGTATGTGTGAGCACGTGATTTTTACCCTATATATGAGTTATTCCCATAAATTCAAAATAAATAACTTTTTCTTATTTTTACAATTTGTGTGTTAGTTGCTCATGTTAAATCATATATAAAAATAAAAAAAATGTATTTACATTTAGAAAATCAATTTCTCATTTAGTAGGTATTAATTCATTTTCTAACAAATTAAAGAAAAAATCAAAAAAATTAGTTAACTTTTAAATTGAAAATTGTCAAAAAAGAGGTAATTAGTTTAATTTTTAAAATAATTACAAAATAAATAGAATAAGTGGGCTATCTTAGTGAGAGGCCTGAATTGGGCCATTTTTCCTAATTTTCCTTGGCCCAAATACCCAAAACCCACCTAATTGGGCCCAACTCATTATTAAACCCTACCCATTTCCCCACTTTAAAAGAAAAAGAAAAAACCTAGACCTAAGAAAAAAGGAGGCTAACGCCTGAAGATAGAGCCATCAGCGCAGCTTCTCAAAAACGACCCCCTACCCCCTCACGTCCTCATACTCTTCACACCCCACCACCCACGGAAACCAGACGACGAACAACTCCATCATCAGCTACTGAGCAAAGAACGCCAACTTCAAAAAGAGAAATCGACCTTACCCAATTCCAAAGAGCCTCTCACGCACACACACCCCTGAAACCTAGTAAAAATAGGAGTTATTTGCACCAAACAACAGCTCCAAATGGCCCAACAGTGAGGTTTAAAGGAGGTCTGTTGAAGCGGATTGCAGTTTGAGGTTTCCGTTTGAATTCGGCGGTCCGACTGGTTTTCTGTTGGGTCTCGTTGTTCCTTGGTTGAATCCTCATTGTTAAGGTCTATGTCATCTCTCTTTCTCATTTTGATAATCTATATGTGATTTAAATATAATATGAGCCACTAAATTTTGTTTAAGTTATCGTTTTTCCATGTTGATGCTTTTCTACTTTTCTACTTTGTTCTATCGGAGTGTTAAATTCTGGATTTGATAATTATACGAGGAAATACATTCTTAAAGAAGCGATTCTGGTTTGAGTTCCATTGAAATATTTGGTGAAGTTACTAAATAGATTTTGGTTCGACATTCTTAATGCTTGGTTATTCAACCATTTAAATATTCTAGAATTGAGTTATTGTTTCTTAGATTATGTGGATGCTTTTCCCGTTGCACCACTGTAGTTGATTTTCAGAGTATTGGGCATGGATGTTTAACTTCTGACTTGCTCGAAATTGGAAGGACTTGCCTGATATTTAATTCTAATTTGGTCATTCATTAAAGTCTCCAGCATTTTGCTATATTTTTGTCATAATTTATTTTCCCACCGTGGAAATGATGCAACTATATGCTATGTAAATTCATGGTTTATAAAAACTGAGTTCTGTTTAATCAATATTTGATTTCGATTGGGTTGTTAGTTCGTGATTCTTAGTTGAATGCTTTTTCCTTTAATAAAATTGGGGTTTGCCATATTTGGCTATAATTTATGGCCCTCGAAAGTTTAGTTTTGAACTTCCTTTAAAGTTAGAATCGAGGCGTGCCATTTAGCAAATTTCATGGCCCTCGCAAAGTATAAACGCGAAATTACTTTAGGCGCGTTAGTTAATAATAATACCTTCCTAATCACGGGTGCGCATTTATGTGACCCAAATCTATCTCTCGACGAAACTGAAATACATTAAAGTCACAGGCGTACTGGTTGCGGTGTGACTCGAAATGTGTTTTCGTGACGTCGCAATTTTGCTAAAATTAAAAGCGGAGCATTAATAGCACATAATTAAAATATATAAAGAAATCAGATAAAAACAAAAATCGCAGTTGAGCGACCGTGCTAAAACCACGGAATTCGGGAGTGCCTAACACCTTCTCCCGGGTTAACAGAATTCCTTATCCAGGTTTCTAGTTTCGCGGACTGTAATACAGAGTCATAAATTTCCTCGGTTCGGGATTAAACCGGTGACTTGGGACACCATTATTTTTCCAAGTGGCGACTCTGAACTAAATAAATAAATCCCGTTTCGATTGTCCTTTAATTGGAAAAAACTCCTTTGCTCCCTCGCGGGTGCGGTAAAAAGGAGGTGTGACAGCTACTTCTTACATTGTGTATGAAAAAAGGAGGTGTTACAGCTCTGGCGACTCTGCTGAGAAAAAGTAACCCAGAACTTCGGTTCAGGGTTTAAGAGTTCGAGCTCAGTTAAATTGTTGTTTTTGCTTATATCTGATTTCATTATATGTTTTGATTAATGTGCTACATGTTTACCGCTTTGATATTGCGTGAATTGTATATATAAAATTGTGCCGAAAACCCTTCTCTTCTTCACCTCCGGGGATGTGCTTACTGGTTGAGACTCCCCTTTCTGTTAGTGTCAATACCAAGAATAAGAAAAAGAGGCCGGATAAGTTACAAAGCCGATTGACTCCGCGGGTCACCGGTACGTAGCCCCCTCCTCGATCCGAGTTGTCCGCTCGGGTACACGGTCTAGTACCGAAAAAACTTCAGGATATTGAACCTAGATTTAGGACGTTTATTTGCATCATATCTGACTTAGGGGACTCAACACAGGGGTTGGGTCCGTCTAGGATAGGTGACCCGGTAACCAAAAGACCGAGCATGTTATATGTTGCATTTATTTGTCCTATTATGCTGATTGGCTAAATTCCTGAAAACAAAAATAGAGAAATTTTAGATATCGAAATATTGAAAAGAAAATTTGAAAAGTAGGTAGAACAATTTTTGTTAAAATAATTGGTCAAATAATCTGACCGAACTACGCAGGTTTGATTCTCGCCATTAGGTGGGATACGTAGGCAACCCTCATCGGGTCCAACCACCCCTTTAAAAAATCAAAAAATGTGTGTATTTTTGTCAATAAAATCAAAGTGATGCCGTTTTTGTAAAATAAGCCGAATGTTCCGAAAGGACGCCGGAAGGCTGTTTTTGCAAAAAAATAGCCACTTTGAATCTTTTTAAATAATTTGCGGGCACAGCCTTGAAATATTCCTTGTGGAAATGTTGCAAGGCCAAAGCCTCAAAATCAAGTCCGGGTTCACACCCGTTTTGCAAAAATAATCAAAAAATGTCAAATTTTTGATTTTTGTTATAAATAAGTCGGGTGATGCTATTCTTGCTTAAAATAAGCCGAATGTCCCTCAAAAGGACGCCGGAAGGCTGTTTTTGCAAGAATAGCCACTTTGAGTCGTTTGTAAATAATTTTGGACACAGCCATGAAATATTCTCTCGCGGAAATGTCGAAAGGCTGTATCCGCAAAAATCATGTTTGAGTCATTGCTCAACTTTTCAAAAATATTCACTTTATCAAATAAGCCATTACATGGCCCGTGTTTGCATAAATAGCCACATTTGGCATTTTAACTTCTTCAGTCTTGTGTTGGCCTATGTCGATGCTGAACGATGCCCCATAGGTCCCAGGATGAGGAATTTTTGAATTTGTATTTTTCTTAAATAAAATTTTGCAAAAAGAGCCACTTTGTCTGAATAAGCCATTACATGGCCAATTATGAAAAATAGTCTTGTGTTGGTTTATGGTGATGCCGAATGATGCCCCATGAGCCACATGATAGAAAAATTCAGTTTTATCTTTCTTAAATAAATTTTGCAAAAATAGTCATTTTGTCAAATAAGCCATTATGTGGCCAATTTTGTAAAAATAGTCATAATTGACATGAAAAATATTCTTATTTTTGTAGAAATCTCCTACACAAGTTTGTAGTTGGAGTCGGCTTCTATAATTTTCCTTGAAAAAAAAAATCAAAAAAAATCATATCTTTATTTCTTGCATTAATTTGCAAGAACTACGCTCGGTCTGATTCATGCGGGGTCATGATACGTAGGCAATCCACATAGGATTCGACCATTTCCATAACCAAAAAAAAATGAAAAACTACAAAAAGAAAAAAAAAGAAGAAAATGAAAAAACCACAAAAAGGGAAAAAGAAAAGAAAAAAAGAAAAAAAAAAGGAAATCAATAAGCGGAATACCTTAACGCTAACATGGTGGTATCGTTTTGTTAATCCAGAAAGTCGAGGTGGTTGGTTGTGGTAAACAAGATTCAAGGAAAATGATAACCGACATCGAAGCTGTTACGAGTGCTCAAGAGACTCAGGGTCAGAAAATTCAACAAGGGTCTACTGTGGTTGAGGAAAACAGAGCATTGAACCAACAAATGACCCAAATGCGTCAAGCATGGGCCAATGGCCAAGGACAGCCTTCTCATGAGTCACAATCTGCTATACAGCAAGAACAGTACCACTCTCCCGAGTACCACTCGTACTCGTTTGACCTTCCTGCAAACGTTGAGAAGCTTACCCGAAAGAATGTACAGGAAGAAATGGCCCAAAGATTGAAGAGATTAGAACAACGGCTGAAAAACATGCAAGAAATGGCATGTCAAAAGAGTGTTGCCTTCAGAGATCTTTGTATGTTCCCCGATGTCCACTTGCCGTCTGGTTTCAAGGTTCCCAAATTGGAAAAGTATGATGGACGCGGAAACCCCATAGCCCACCTGAAAAGGTATTGCAACCAATTGAGAGGTGTGGGAAGAAAAGAAGAATTGCTTATGGCTTATTTTGGGGAAAGCCTCTCGGGAGTAGCATCTGAATGGTTTTGGGATCAGGACGCATCTGGTTGGCACGTTTGGGATGATTTGGCACAAGCCTTTATCAAACAGTTTCAATACAATATTGACGTCACCCCAAACCGCATTTCCCTTTCTAAACTGAAAAAGAAACCAACTGAAAGTTTCAGGGAATATGCCATCAAATGGAGAGAGCAGGCAGCGAGAGCTAAGCCACCCATGAATGATCACGAGTTGGCCACTGTTTTCCTTCAGGCTCAAGAGCCGGATTACTTTCGAAACATGATATCTGCAGTTGGTCACTCCTTTGAAGAAATAATCAAAATGGGAGAAATGGTAGAAGATGGTCTTAAGACAGGCAAAATTATAAGTCAAGCAGCTCTCAAAAATGCGGCTCAGGATGTCCAAAGTGAATTCAGTGATGTGAATAGGAGGGATGACGAAGTCATGATGACATCAGGGTCAAGAAGAGGTCCTATGAGAACATCTCAAAGGTATACACAACTTCATCAAGTTTTCCATGACCCTCTTAAGCATTACTACCCGCCTCAGAACCCTCCATACTCTGTTGATCCAGTCCAGTATGTTGCTCAATCCTCAAGACACCCAAGAAAGCGAGCCCGAACATCACAAAACCTTTACCAGCCTCCGCAAAATTTTCAAATACCTTATAACCCACATCCAAGCCAGGGGTATGGAAAGGAACAGAAGTTGAAAGATAATTTTACACCAATCGGAGAGTCCTATGCAAGCTTGTTTGAGAAGCTAAAACGACGTGGCGTGATTGCACCCATCCCTCCAAATCGGGTGGACCGACGTGCGAGAAGTTTTGACTCATCCAAAAGGTGTGAATACCACTCCAATGCCCCGGGGCACGATGTTGAAAGTTGTCGGGATTTGAAAAGAGAGATAGAAAGAATGATTCAGGAAGGAATAATTGTGGTCCAAGGCAGTGGCATCCAAAACATTGCACATAATCCTTTACCTGCACATAACGAAGCACATTTTGTGGGAATGATGCCCGGTGACGTGGGTGATGAAAATCTTCTTGGGAGGTCAACTGAAGTTAAAGATATTGAAACAGAAAGTGATCTTGGCAACATTAATGCAGAATTCAGGTGGCTAGGATGCCATGCTTGTCAATTGGGAAGGCGCTCCGTCTCTTGGAGTTTTGTTGGTATATTTTGGTGTCATCTCTTTTGCCCGGGTTATTTCAGGGTTGTAATCCGGACGCTGTCTTGAGAGTCAAAACCCTTCTGTCTTTCCATTTTGCTTTGTTTTAGTAATAAATTTGTTTAGTGCTGTCTAGGTTTGTAATTTTAGTCTAGTCTGTTCGTTTTGTTGTTGTTTCAACCCATCAGTTTAATACAACTTTTTGTTTCTCATCATTCCTAGTCATTCCATTTCTAATCATTTTGCAATTCTTCTCATACTGATTTTAGCAACATGACATGCACATAATTCTAAGCCTGATTTTAAAAGTCAATAAAACAATGTTGAAGATGTAATGATACTCGGAAGAAATAAAAACATATTGGAATACTGTGAAGCCGGAATCAAGTGAACATTGGGGAAAGCGTAAAGAAATGCCTTGGAAATGCATCATCGGTTTAAAGCCAAAGGCAAAAGTACCCCAAAGCTGAAGGAACCATTTGTGGTATCAAGATTGTTGCCCAATGGCACTGAGAATCGTCAAATACAGAAGGCAAATATGTGAATCAATCAAAGGTGTTTAACCGTGTAGTTTGTACTTGGTAGGTTTTGAAGATTGGAATGACGAAGGCATTTTATTCGGCTATCCAAACACTTTATCCATTGCTACCCCTTTGAGCCATATTATATTTTCTTTCATATCCCTCTTCCGGAATCAACAACAAAAATTGAGGATTGAGCGGGGAAATCAAATGGAGAAACAAAAGAAAAGAAAAAAAAAAGAGAAAAGAAAAAAAAAAGAGAAGAAAAAAAAAATGCAATACAAGAAAGAAAATCGGGAAAAGTCAAAAGAAATTCATTAAATTGATGACGTAGTCTGAACTACATCTGACTTGATCCCGAAAGGATACGTAGGCAGCCTCTCTGAGGTTCAGTCACAATAAAGGAAAAATGAATGAAAAAAAAAACGAAAAATCGGGAGAAGTCAAAATGCAACAATGAATACGGACGTAGTCTGAACTACGTCTGACTTGATCCCGAAAGGGTACGTAGGCAGCCTCACTGAGGTTCAGTCACAATAAAGGAAAAATCCAAAAAAATCCCCCAACAAGGAAACTGGGGCAGAAGTTATGATTGTCGAATAAATAAGATTCCGAAAGTTGTAATTTTAACCCACGATGAAATATTTTTGAGCCTTTATATCCTTTTTTCTATATCCCATCCAAAAGCCTGCATTACGGTCCAAAGGAAGACCTTCCGACCAATCGTCAAGAAATGCCGAGTCAAACGAGCAAAGGTGAATCACATCAAGGGCAACACTCCAGTCTGAACAAAGGAGAATGAAGAATTCAAGATGATGAGAACCACCACGAGACTCCAAGATGGGAGAAATCAAAATGAGAGAGTCTTATCGGTGAAAACCCGCACGGGCACCGTAAGGCGACGGTGAGTCGAGAGAAAGAAAGAGCAAATGAGAGAGGCTTGATGGTGAAAACCCCATGGGCACTACAAGTCGATTAAGGATCAGATCAAAGAAATGAAGTGTTGAAGACCGGTTTCACGGCAGAGCTTGCAACAAGAGTTGAACATCAAATTTGCTATACAGAGAAGGCCAAAAGTGCATGTCAAGGTCACTAGAGTCGGTATTCAAAATCCGATAGGTCATTCTTCTGTAGGTTTCTTGTTAGGAATTATGTTTTCCTTTCTTTCTATCCTTTGTACCTTGTTTTACCCTCCCTCTTATTGAGTTTGTCTGGTCATAACGAGTATAAAAATGATTCCAAATTTGCCACCAAGCTTTCCAATTGCACAAGATGGGATTTAGCCAACACGACAATTGTCGTAAGTCAGGAAAAGGTAAGGCCAGTGCTTTAAGCCAAAAGAGCAACATGTGCAATGGAGCGAGCAACAATAAAAATGTTTGGGGTGCGTACAAGACGCAAAGGTCAGCAAAGTGCCAACTCGGGGGAAAATATAACAAATGGAAATATGGGAGTGTATTCTGGACAAAGGAAAGAGCCAGTCAAGAAACACCCCAAGGTCGTCCAATGAAATCATTGAAGAAATCATAGACTTCAAGATCGGAATTGTGGGATCCGTCAAGAATGGAAGAACATACATGCCTAAAGAGAGGCGGATTTTGAACAAAGAAGAAGTGAAAATGGATAGTCGGTGAACAGGCCAAGCATTCAAGTGGAAAGTTCAAGGCCACAACCAACCACCGCATTTTTAAACTGACAGAGTTTTCTTTGCTTTGAAACAGGAGCAAAAGATATTGTCAAACTGGGGCAGGAAAAATTTTCTGTCATCGGATAGTCATCCGAAGAGCATGAAGGTGAATACAATTGTTTTTTAAGATGAATAAGGCAAGTTGAAAGGTGAATGAAGCAAGTATCGGAGAATGATACAATCTTAGTCTGTTGAAACTTTCTCCTAAGACGAAAGTCTTAGTCCGATGAATTTTTCACCTAAGATGAATTTGATAAAATCTTAGTCTGTTGAATCTTTCTCCCAAGATAGAAGTCTTGGTCTGATGAATTTTTCACCTAAGATAAAGAGATAATGCAATGTGAAAACAAAAGGAAGGCAGAAGCCAATGAAAGCAGAAGTTGGAAAAGAAAGAAAGGGCAAAAGCCGAAAAAGAAAGAAAAGCTTGTTGAATGTGAAAGACTTAAGAAAGTCTGAATTGCAAATGGACCCAGTCCGAAGAGTTATCTCCTGGAGTCATAAACTCAGTCCGATGGATAATCCTCCTGAGACCATGCAAATGAATAGACCCAGTCCGAAGAGTTATCTCCTGGAGTCATAAACTCAGTCCGATGGATAATCCTCCCGAGATTACATTGAAATGGACATAGTCCAGTAAGATACAATCTTAGTCTGTTGAATCTTTCTCCCAAGATAAAAGTCTTGGTCTGATGAATTTTTCACCTAAGATAAGGATATAATGCAATGTGAAAACAAAAGGAAGGCCGAAGTCAATGAAAGTAGAAGTTGGAAAAAGAAATGAAGGCATAATTTGAAACGAAAAGGAAAGGCATAATTTGAAAGGTAAAATCAGAAGTTGGAAAAGAAAGAAAGGTAAGAAGTTGAAAAGAAAGAAAAGTTTGTTGAATTTGAAAGGCTTAAGAAAGTCCGAATTGCAAATGGACCCAGTCTGATGAATTATCTCCTGGAGTCATAAACTCAGTCCGATGGATAATCCTCCCGAGATTACATTGAAATGGACATAGTCCAGTGAGATACAATCTTAGTCTGTTGAAACTTTCTCCCAAGATAAAAGTCTTGGTCTGATGAATGTTTCACCTAAGATAAAGAGATAAGCAGCCGAAAGTTACACAGGAGAAAAGCAAAAAAGAGGAAGGCAATAAGAAGCAGGGACGGCAGATGCCAGTTGCCAGCAGTTTATATCTAATAAATTTTGTTTCATGAAGGAACAAATTGTCACTCATCACTTTAAAGTGAATGTGACCGATGTGGAAAATAGAAAACACAAAAAGAGAAAGTTCGCCAAATAAGTGGAGAAATTCACAGGCAAGGGATAATTGGTAAAAGAAAATACCAAAAAGAGGAAGATAGCATCCTTTAAAATCCACTCCCCAGTCCTCAAGCTGCGGGAATACATTTTTTGCATTGCACGTTTAATTTCTGTTAGGCGCCCACCTTCTAATACGGGAATACTTTTCAGCATCGCATTGCACGTTTAATTTCTGTTAGGCGCCCACCTTCAAATACGGGAATACATTTCTGCATCGCATTGCACGTTTAATTTCTGTTAGGCGCCCACCTTCAAATACGGGAATACATTTCTGCATCGCATTGCACGTTTAATTTCTGTTAGGTGCCCACCTTCAAATACGGGAATATTTTTGCATCGCATTGCACGTTTAATTTCCGTTAGGCGCCCACCTTCTAACACGGGAATATTTTTCTGCATTTCATTTCATGCATATCTGCATTTTTAAAAGAAAAAAAAAAGAAAAAGAAAGAAAAAAGAAAAGAAAAAATAATAAATGAAAAAAAAAATGAAAAATTCGTACATTCAATAACATGATGTGCCCAGTCACCATACTGGGGCAGAAAAATCTTTCTTTGGTTGTTTATTTTGTCACAAGCAGGGGTCCACCTGGAGAATGGACGAATACTTCATATTGAAGAATGTTTGAACAAGTCAAGGCAAGAACAAGAATGCCGGTGAAAAGAAGTTGAACAAGTCGAGGCAATAACAAGAATGCCGGTGAAAAGAAGTTGAACAAGTCGAGGCAATAACAAGAATGCCAGTGAAAGAGAAATACAAGTCAAGGCTCAGCAACTAGGAGCCCACCTGAAATCATGAGCACTATATGTCCGGACTTGATCCAAAAGCTGAAGAAGATTGAACCAACACCTGCGGCTAACAAGCATCAAGATTCAGATCAGGGTCCGCATGAAGCACCCAACCAACTCAAGATCAAGCTTCAGAAGACTCATAGATAGGAATTTTGTAACTCGTAGCCGATAGGTTTAGTTAGTCTTTTTCAATTTTGATGTAATAGCGGGACAACGGACCGGAGCCTCGGACGGAACCTCGACTCTCAACCTCGATACTCCATCACTCCCGAACTACACTGACCTGATTCCTGTTTAGCCCGGGATATGTAGGCAACCTCTGAAGCAGGGTGCGGTCAAAACTTTTCAAAATGCTTCACAACGGAATACTCGAACGGGTAAAAATCGTTCATAGTTGCTCACTTATCTTTGCACGGAAACTCTTCGTGTTCCCGAGCAAAGAGGGGCAGCTGTGAGCACGTGATTTTTACCCTATATATGAGTTATTCCCATAAATTCAAAATAAATAACTTTTTCTTATTTTTACAATTTGTGTGTTAGTTGCTCATGTTAAATCATATATAAAAATAAAAAAAATGTATTTACATTTAGAAAATCAATTTCTCATTTAGTAGGTATTAATTCATTTTCTAACAAATTAAAGAAAAAATCAAAAAAATTAGTTAACTTTTAAATTGAAAATTGTCAAAAAAGAGGTAATTAGTTTAATTTTTAAAATAATTACAAAATAAATAGAATAAGTGGGCTATCTTAGTGAGAGGCCTGAATTGGGCCATTTTTCCTAATTTTCCTTGGCCCAAATACCCAAAACCCACCTAATTGGGCCCAACTCATTATTAAACCCTACCCATTTCCCCACTTTAAAAGAAAAAGAAAAAACCTAGACCTAAGAAAAAAGGAGGCTAACGCCTGAAGATAGAGCCATCAGCGCAGCTTCTCAAAAACGACCCCCTACCCCCTCACGTCCTCATACTCTTCACACCCCACCACCCACGGAAACCAGACGACGAACAACTCCATCATCAGCTACTGAGCAAAGAACGCCAACTTCAAAAAGAGAAATCGACCTTACCCAATTCCAAAGAGCCTCTCACGCACACACACCCCTGAAACCTAGTAAAAATAGGAGTTATTTGCACCAAACAACAGCTCCAAATGGCCCAACAGTGAGGTTTAAAGGAGGTCTGTTGAAGCGGATTGCAGTTTGAGGTTTCCGTTTGAATTCGGCGGTCCGACTGGTTTTCTGTTGGGTCTCGTTGTTCCTTGGTTGAATCCTCATTGTTAAGGTCTATGTCATCTCTCTTTCTCATTTTGATAATCTATATGTGATTTAAATATAATATGAGCCACTAAATTTTGTTTAAGTTATCGTTTTTCCATGTTGATGCTTTTCTACTTTTCTACTTTGTTCTATCGGAGTGTTAAATTCTGGATTTGATAATTATACGAGGAAATACATTCTTAAAGAAGCGATTCTGGTTTGAGTTCCATTGAAATATTTGGTGAAGTTACTAAATAGATTTTGGTTCGACATTCTTAATGCTTGGTTATTCAACCATTTAAATATTCTAGAATTGAGTTATTGTTTCTTAGATTATGTGGATGCTTTTCCCGTTGCACCACTGTAGTTGATTTTCAGAGTATTGGGCATGGATGTTTAACTTCTGACTTGCTCGAAATTGGAAGGACTTGCCTGATATTTAATTCTAATTTGGTCATTCATTAAAGTCTCCAGCATTTTGCTATATTTTTGTCATAATTTATTTTCCCACCGTGGAAATGATGCAACTATATGCTATGTAAATTCATGGTTTATAAAAACTGAGTTCTGTTTAATCAATATTTGATTTCGATTGGGTTGTTAGTTCGTGATTCTTAGTTGAATGCTTTTTCCTTTAATAAAATTGGGGTTTGCCATATTTGGCTATAATTTATGGCCCTCGAAAGTTTAGTTTTGAACTTCCTTTAAAGTTAGAATCGAGGCGTGCCATTTAGCAAATTTCATGGCCCTCGCAAAGTATAAACGCGAAATTACTTTAGGCGCGTTAGTTAATAATAATACCTTCCTAATCACGGGTGCGCATTTATGTGACCCAAATCTATCTCTCGACGAAACTGAAATACATTAAAGTCACAGGCGTACTGGTTGCGGTGTGACTCGAAATGTGTTTTCGTGACGTCGCAATTTTGCTAAAATTAAAAGCGGAGCATTAATAGCACATAATTAAAATATATAAAGAAATCAGATAAAAACAAAAATCGCAGTTGAGCGACCGTGCTAAAACCACGGAATTCCGGGAGTGCCTAACACCTTCTCCCGGGTTAACAGAATTCCTTATCCAGGTTTCTAGTTTCGCGGACTATAATACAGAGTCATAAATTTCCTCGGTTCGGGATTAAACCGGTGACTTGGGACACCATTATTTTTCCAAGTGGCGACTCTGAATAATTAAATAAATTGATCCCGTTCCGACTGTCCTTTAATTGGAAAAACTCCTTCACTGATTATTATTATATCCCTTCTCGGGGTGTAGTATTAAACAGTGGCACATTTACATAATCACGAGGGAGAATAAAACTCGGGACTACTTACCAGAAAAAAACTTGTATTTCAACAATGAAGACACAGAAAGGATCGAACAACCTTACAAGGACGCACTGGTAATATCTATACTTATGAATAAAATTAAATTTAAACATGTGTTGATTAATACAGGTAGCTCGGCACATATTATTCTATCAAGGGTCGTAGAGCAACTCGGCCTCTAAGATCAAACTGTGCCTACAACTCGGGTACTTAACGACTTCAACGTGGCAAGTGAAACCACCAAAGGGGAAATCATTATGCAAGTAAATATGGTCGGGACCATCCAGAAAACAAAGGTTCATGTGATCAAATGCGACATGAGGTACAACGCGATGCTCGGAAGACCTTAGATTCATAATATAAGAGAAGTACCGTCGACGCTTCATCAAGTCTTGAAATTCCCAACATCGAAAGGAATCAAAATGGTGTACGATGGACAACCCATCACCAAATAAATGTTTTCAATTGATGAGGTAGTACTAGTATCGGCGATGTCATCAACAAAAGGATCGGAGTTGAACGGAAAGCAATAAGTCAAATAGCAACCACAGTCACCGGCCTCAGCCCGATCGGAGGAGCTGGAAACTTTTGAGGATGATGATTACATTATACCTTGAACCTTCATAATCTCTGATTATTTTGATGGAACGAAGTCAATGGTCGAATAACTGAAACATGTCATACTGATCGAGTATTTGCTCGATCAAAAGGTATACCTAGGTACAGGGTTGAATCCCGAGCTCAAGAAAAGCTCATTCAATTCCTTTTAAATAACATTGATTGTTTTGCTTGGTCCCACCTAGATATGACAGGGATAGATGGAGATCACTATGCATCGGCTGATCTTGGACCCGAAGATCTGCCTATTGAAATAAAAGAGAAGACCTTAGTCCAAGGTAAAACATGCATTCATTAAGGACTAGGTAACAAAACTTCTCAATATAGGATCCATTTAGAGGTAAAATATCCTGAATGGTTAGCAAATATAGTTTTAGTCCTTAAAATGGGAAACAAACTTAGAATGTGCATGGACTATAATGATTTAAACAAGGCATGCCCTAAAGATTCCTTTCCTTTGCTGAATATCGATCGCACGATCGATGCCGCGGCCAGCCATGAGATCCTTAGTTCTCTCGATGCCAACTCCAGGTACAATCAGATACCGATGAACCCGGAAGATCAAGAAAAGACTTCGTTCATCACTAAGTACGACACCTATTGCTATAATTTAATGTCGTTTGGACTAAAAATGTTGGTGTTACTTATCAACGCATAATAAATCAAAATTTTAAAGAATAAATAGGTAAATCAATGGAGGTTTATATTGATGACATGATAGTTAACTCCCTACGAGCAAATGACCATTTGAAACATTTGCATGAGACCTTCGGCATACTAAGAAAGTATAACATGAAGCTTAACCCGGATAAATATGAAATTCGAGGTCAACTCGGGCAAATTTCTCGGGTTTATGGTATCAAATTGGGCGATCGAAATCAACCCTGATAAAATCAAGGAAATCGAAGACATCATAGTTGTTGACATTGTCAAGGCTGCAAAAAGGTTAAGAGGACACATAGCCACCCTATGTCGAATTATTTGGAGGCCCTCAGATAAGACCTACCGGTTCTTCTCACTACTTAAGAAAAAGAGAAATCTCGCATGGACCTCATAATGTCAGCAGGCTTTGGAGGAAATCAAATGATACCTGTCGAGCCCGCCATTGAATCACACCCCAAAGGTGGACGAGCAACTTTACTTGTACCTAGTGGTCTCGGATATAGTGTAAGTGGGGTCTTAGTTGGAGAAGAGCAAGATACGCAATTCCTGTATGTTATGTTAGTAGGACCTTAGGTGAAGCCGAGACCCGGTAACCATATTTAGAATAATTATAGATTACTTTAATACGCACCTCTAGGAAATTACAATCATATTTTCAATGTCACCCAATTTGTGTTGTAACCACCTACCTCCTTCGCAATATTTTTCACAAGCCCAAACTCTCAGGTCAGCGGGTACAATTTCGAGTATCAACCCCAAACAACCATCAAGTATCAAATCTTAGTAGACTTCATGGATGACTTAATGTCATTCCTCGTACCCGAGGTCGAAAAGGAACTATTATTAAAATTAGGTACATCCTCGGGGGGTGTGGACCCTCTTCAGGGACGGCTCTTCGAACGTGAAGGGGTCCGATTTTGGCATTCCACACATAGGTAATACAATTAGACATTCTATGAAAACTTCGAAATTAACTAACAATGAGACCGAGTATTAGGCTATAATTGCAGGTCTCAAGTTAGCTAAGATCTTGAGAGCGGAGGTCATCGAGGCGAATTGCGACTCCTAATTTGCATTAATCAAGGCAATAAAACTTTTGAATTCGAGAAGATCGAATGCAGAGGTACTTGGACAAGTTACAAATGTCTCTACATCGATTTAAATAATGGACCCTATAACACGTACCTCGAGAACAAAATAGCAAGGCCGATGCCCTTGAAAATTTGGGGTCGTTGATCGAAGATGATGAACTTATCTCAGGGACTATCGTACAACTTTCAAGGTCACTAATCGAAGAAGAACACATTGAGATAAACTTCACAAGTCTAACATGGAATTCGAGGAATAAGTACATCGAATACCTAAAAAACGGGAAGCTTCAATTAGTTTCCTAAAGAATCAAGGGACTCTACGCACTAAGGCCGCACGGTTCACTTTGGACGATGATGGAATAGTGTACAGGAGAACTTTCAATGGGCCATTAGCAAAGTGTTTGGGACTAAGAGACACCGACTATGTTCTACGCAAAATTCATGAGGGAACTCGCGAAAACCATTCTGGCACCGAGTCATTGATTCACAAAGTCATCAGAGCAGGATACTATTGGACTTATATGGAAAAAGACACTAAAGAATTTGTTCAAAAATGCGACAAATATCAAAGGTATGCGCCGATGATCCACCGGCCCGAAGAGCAACTCCACTCAGTCTTATCTCCATGGCTTTGCATGAAATAAGGGATGGATATCGCCGGTCCCCTACCATCGACTCTAGGTAAAGCTAAATTGAGTTTGTGGATGACTATTTTTCTAAGTGGGTTGAAGCACAAGCCTTTGCGAAATTCAGAGCAAACAAAGTCATAGACTTCATCTGGGATTACATTATATGCCAATTCGAAATGCCTGCTGAGATTGTGTGAGACAATAGAAAGCAATTCGTCGGCAGCAAGGGATGAAGTTTTTCGAAGATCACAATATAAAAATGTTCCTGTCAACACCGTATCATCCTAGTGGGAACGGACATGCCGAATCGACAAACAAGACCGTCATCCAAAATCTGAAGAAAAGGTTTAACGAAGCCAAAGGAAAATGGGGAGAAGTATTACCCGATGTCATTTGGTCATATCGACCAACGTCAAAATCTAGTATGGGGGCAACACCGTTCTCTTTAGTCTACGGTGTCACACCTCTTTTTTACGCACCCGCAAGGGTGCAAAGAGTTTTTCCAATTAAAGGACAATCGAGATGGGATTTATTTTAATTATTTCAGAGTCGCCACTTGGGAGATTTATGGTGTCCCAAGTCACCGGTTAAATCCCGAATCGAGGAAAAGAATGACTCTATTTAACAGTCCGCGAACCAGAAATCCGGATAAGGAATTCTATTAACCCGGAGAAGGTATTAGGCATTCCCGAATTCCGTGGTTCTAGCACGGTCGCTCAACTGTCGTGTTTGGCTTATCTATCTCGCTTTTTACAATTATGTACTTAGTGCAAGTTAATACCCCTTTACCGCTTTTATTATTGGTTGTGATTTACGAAAGAGAAAGTTGCTTAAAAATATGCTTTCGAATCACGTCACATGAAATGCACCCGGATCCTCAACATATTCTTATTCAACATTTCGGGGTTTGGATTTGGGTCACATGAAATGCACACCCGTATTAAAAAGAAAAAAAAAAAAAGGTAAAACTAAAATATGCACCCGGATCGACTACTTATCTACACTGTTGGGAAAGGCGTAATATTCGTTAAGAAACGACGCATCTCGAAATCTAAGTATTTACATGTACATTTATGACGGCTATGTGATTAGTGTAACTATTGGGCGAGGCGTACCTTCGATTCAAATCTAAAGCGAACTACATCCCACTGTATCTTACTTAAGAGTTGATTCCAAATTACTTAAAACTTGCTACGAACCACATCACATGAAATGCGCCTGTGGTTCTTAACATGCTTTGTTTACTCTTGCCCGAAATTGGGGTCGGGTCACATGAAATGCACCCCCGACTCTTTTTAATCTAATTATGTCATTCCGTTGAGTAACAACTCCCTAGCTAATCTTGCTTGTAACATAAGGTCTATCATTTAACAGGTTTGGAGATTACACACATGAGTAGGGAAGATTGAATAGAGATACGAAGACTAATTCGGGTTTACATGCTTATCTAACGACAATGTATCTTTGGCCTAGCTACGCTTTTCCATAACCAAGACTAACAATACAAGCTTAATTGGAGAATAACAGAATGTAATTGAACATAAAAGCTTTAGACGACTACATGTTTCAATAGACTTTATGCATAAGCTTCAAACTTCATTCTTGTCGAACCAAGGAACTACAATAACAGAGGTGTGTACCTGGAATGCGGAAGAACAAGGAAGAGTGAGCAATGGCAATACAGCAACAGCAACAAGAGCAGTAACAGGAGCAGCAACAATCAAAGACCAATAACAACCAACAGTAAACCAATAGCAACAACAACCAGTGAACCAGCTACAACCCAACAACCAACAGTAATCGAACTTTATCAATCACTGAATCAGTGACTAAGACTTGAACCAAGCAGCAATAAACAACCAGGCAGCACTCAACTAAATACACCAGTAGCAAACTACAGACCAGCCTCAACCATACTGAACCAGCAACAATAATGACCAAGCAGTAACAACCAATGGACCAGCAGTCACTTAGACCAACAACCAGTGACAAACTAATGAAGCAACAACAACAACCAAACCAGGCAGCAGACTATAGACCAGCCAGCAACCAACAGACCAAGAGCAGCAACAAACAACCAGTGGCAGCAACAATAGACCAAAAACAACTCAAGGGCTACCCAACTGAGGTGTAACAGCAACAACCAAGACACAACAACAAAATAAATGCCTAACAGCAGCAACCAAACGACCAGGGCAACAACAATGCTGACCAACAGCCTCAAACGAACACCACAGCAACAACAATGGCCAAACAACTCAACCACTGAAGCAAACAATCGAAGCAGTGACCACAAATCCTATGAAACAGTAGCCTTTCTCTCTGTGTGTTTATCCTCTCCAAGTCTCCTCTCAAGTGTCTGTATGTATGCATGAATATCCCCTCCTCTATGCTGTTAGCCCCCTTATACTTATAGCTAATAGGACTCCTAAAAACCAGAAGACTCAGGAACTCCCCTCTGCCCATCCCTATCCCCTGAACCCCACTACCTACTGTCCAAAATATGGACTCAGCATTAAACAATGCTGGTGGCAGTGAGCCTCAGTGGGATGCCCTGCTGTGCTCAGTTCCACTAGCCCTTGTATGGGTGTGTGATTAAACAATTAACCTATTAACTACAACCAATTATCCCCCTTTAATCTGAATCAAACAGTGACAAGCCCTACACCAATGAATTGCATCAGGCAGATTCAGGGATCAAGGAACTAATCAGAAATATGAATTAATTGTTTGACGACTTTAATCACATTGAACCTATGATTCGTTTTAACTACTGAAAACAGAGGGAATTGGCCAAATAAAAGGCCTCAAATGAGAAGAACAGACCAACGGGTATGAGAAATTAAAAGCATGATAAACTGAAACAATGAATAAAACAAACACACATATTCACACAATCGAATTAAAACGACCAAAGAAGGAATGAATACCTCATAAGAAAACTGCCGACCCAAGCTTTGAACCAAAATGTGGAATTATTGAAGCCAAACGGGCTTTAATCAAGATGTTCTCGATTGAGAACACCTAGACTAAAGTCCCTTGGACTTCAATTACGGCTAACCCGGCTTGAATTGAGTTTCTTCAAAAATTAGGGTTCTTGGGCTCGGATTTGGGGCTTTTGCATTTTTGGTTAGATTCGAAGCAAACCAATGTCAATGGGAGTGTGGGGGAGGTGTGAGGAGACCGTGGTGTGAATTTGGGGTGATTTGGCATTGGTTCGAGTTTGACTCGAATCTTCAAATGAAGATTCGAGGAGCTCCGGCATGATTCGAGGTTAGTGGAGGTTGGGTTCGTGATGGGGGAGGTGAGGGGAAGGTTTTGGCATTGGTTTGGTGGTGATTGGCCTACCGGAACCGCCGTGGGGCGATTTCCGGCAGGCGGAGTGCGGCGGAGGAGGGCGGCGTTTTTGAGAGCTCCTGAGGGAGATGAAGGGAGAGGGGGGGTCTGGCTTGGGGGGGGCGGGGTATGGAAATGAGTTTATATATGTTTTGAGTAGTTAAATCCTGATCGTTGGATCAAACTTGATCAACGATCAGGATCTCTTCACTTAAACCAAACGGTGTCGTTTGGTTGAGTCATAGGCTGAATGTATTGGAATTAAAGGATTAATCTGGGCCGTTGGATTATAAAATCCAACGGTCCAGATCGAGCGTTACACAGGCTGGACGGGTATTTGGGTTGGGTATTGAGGTGATTCATTTGGGCCTGTTTGTTTAGACTAAGACACGGCCCAATCCTGCTCTTTATGATGTATTGTATGTATATGTGTATATATACATATATATATATGTATATATATACATATACATATATATATATATATATATATACACATATGTATATATACTAACCTATAACACCGCTATTTTTTACTACAATTAACGTACACAATTACATATTACCTAAAAAATGTAGATCACACGACTTCGATATCAAACACTAAAAATGCAAAACCTAGCATATATATTTTTTTGTATTTTTAATTTAAATAAATAAACGTGCACACAAAAGATAAAATAACACAAAATCACAAAAATCATACCCAACACGAAACTATTTTTATTTTTTGAATTTTCCGGGAGTACTTCTCAAGTAAGGCAAAAATCACGTGCTCACAGCTGCCCCTCTTTGCGCGTAGACACGCAGAGTTTTCGTGCAAAGATAAATGAGCGGATATAAGCGATTTTTGCCCATTCGAACACTCCGTATGAAGCATTTTGGAAAAGTTTTGACCGAACCTTGCTTCAAAGGTCTCCTACATATCCCTGGCTAAAAGGGAATCAGGTCAATGTAGTTCGGGAAGTTCTGGTAGCTGGGACTACCATGATTGTTGCGATCTCGCTGTTACTGCTGTTGCCGCTGTTACTGCTGTTACCGCTGTTACTGCTGTTACCACTGCTTAGCTGATTTCCTTGTTACACCGCGCTAAGAAACAAAAACAAGAAGCTAGACTAAGTTACAGTACTACAAGTTCTTATCTATCCTTTTTAACTTGATCTTGTCGCGCTCCTTGCCGTCTTGTCCGACTTGGCGTTCCTTCTGATGCTTCGTCTCTTCTTACGAACTTGGATTCATGCCGAAGATTTCTGTTACATTCTACCGCTTTCCTCTACCAAATTAAAACAGATCGCCACTCCATTCTCCAGGCGGGCTCCCTGACTTCAACTACTACTTCAAAATTAAATCGCCACTCCATTCTCCAGGCGGGCTCCCTGACTTCAACTACTACTTCAAAATTAAATCGCCACTCCATTCTCCAGGCGGGCTCCCTGACTTCAACTACTACTTCAAAATTAAATCGCCACTCCATTCTCCAGGCGGGCTCCCTGACTTCAATTACAACTTCAAAATTAAATCGCCACTCCATTCTCCGGGCGGGCTCCCTGACTTCAACTACAACTTCAAAATTAAATCGCCACTCCATTCTCCAGGCGGGCTCCCTGACTTCAACTACAACTTTAAAATTAAATCGCCACTCCATTCTCCAGGCGGGCTCCCTGACTTCAACTACAACTTCAAAATTAAATCGCCACTCCATTCTCCAGGCGGGCTCCCTGACTTCAACTACAACTTCAAAATTAAATCGCCACTCCATTCTCCAGGCGGGCTTCCTGACTTCAACTACTACTTCAAAATTAAATCGCCACTCCATTCTCCAGGCGGGCTTCCTGACTTCAACTACTACTTCAAAATTAAATCGCCACTCCATTCTCCAGGCGGGCTCCCTGACTTCAACTACAACTTCAAAATTAAATCGCCACTCCATTCTCCAGGCGGGCTCCCTGACTTCAACTACAACTTCAAAATTAAATCGCCACTCCATTCTCCAGGCGGGCTCCCTGACTTCAACTACAACTCACTGATTTTCATCCTATCTTGATTACCTTCCTTTGCCTCTTGTACCCTATCCTTGTTCCTGCATTACCTCTCGGACCACCTTCTCTTCTGGATTATCCTGTCTTGGAATTTCTTTCCCCCGGTCGTATTACTTTTCTTCTGGCTGCTGGGGATATTTTTGGAACTGTTTACTCGCCTGCTGGTGGTGATGCTGCTGAGGAAGTATTCTTCGTTTCCTTCACCCCTCATTCTCTTCCTTCTTCCCCTACCTCTTCTAGGACTCACGCTTTTGTTTCCTTGATCAGATTATAGGATGTAATACTGCTGGGGGAATCTCGAGGCCGTTTTTCTTTTTCCAATAACTGCTGGAGATGATACCCGGCTCAAAGATCACCCCATCTTGTGTTGCTTTCTATACTTATCCTCTGAGTCTTGCTTTCCAGAAAATTTTCGCAACAGGAGAAAATTTTCTGCCCCAGTGTGATAAACTTCTGGACGGTATGCTTTTCTGCCAACGAACCCTCTTTTCCTGCTTTTAAATCAAAGAAAAATTGTTAGTTTCAAAAACGCCGCGAGTGGTCGTGCCACTCTTGTTGAGGCCATTCTCTTTCAGCTGCTTGGCCTCTTCGAACTTTGAGGACGTCGTTGACGCTTGCTTGGGAAGATGCTTTTTCCGCGAACGACCCCTCATCTTTCCTTTTATTCCACTCTTTGGTTTGGTCCGACTCTTTTTAGCCGGTGATCTGTTGCGTGAAATCATCTTTCGGACATGCCACGTGTGTCCATCATACTCCATAATTCTTGCGAACCTTCCACTCAGCCTGTCATCCCAATCTTACTATCGTAACGACTTCTGTCTTATTGCCTCGTTCCATGCCTATTCACTTTCAATATACTGCTTTGGGAGACTTGGTAGTAAGCTTTGAAAAATCAATTTTCGAAAAATGAAAGAAAAGAAAAGAATACCGACCGCAAATGACAAAAGAAGAGAAAAACTTTTCTGAACTCAAAATAGGAAAACTTATCTGAATGTGTGCCTGATCCAATGTTATGCCGCGCCTTTGAGATTAAACTACCCAGTCTATTCATGTCAATCACTTTCTGATACCGCGTCCCGCTAGAGGTAAACGGATGTCCCAACCTTGTCTCATGCAGACATCTTGTAACCATCTCGTCCTGTCACCTCACGGTGCCCTTCAAAGGGTTTTCACTAATGAGATTCTCTCATTTCTCTCTATCTCCCGTCGCCTTAAGGTGCCCGTAAAGGTTTTCACCGTAAGACTCTCTCATTTTACTTCTCTCAACTTCCTTCGCCTTAAGGTGCCCGCGAGGGTTCTCACCGTTAAGACTCTCTCATTTATGCTTTCTTTCCTTGCGGCGGGGTATCACCCCTGAGATTTCCTCTAGAGCGTTATCCCCTTTCGGCTTGCATCCCGGATTCAATCGAGGGTCGGGATGTCACTCTTGGCTTTCATTCACATGCCTTGGCACTCTTCAAATACTGATCGAGAGGTCTTTCCGGTTCTTGATATGGTTTCTGCGCGTGAGGCTGAAGAAAGGGGTTTAGCCTCAACGGTTAGCTTATTACAACTTTCGGAATCCATACTATCTTTCCAACGAAACAATGACTTCTGCCCCAGTTTTGTTGCTTGGGGGATTTTTGATTTTTATTTTATTATGACCGAGCCGTGTGGCGCCTACGTATCCTTCTTGAGGAATCAGGTCGAACGTAGTTCACTTTTTCTTGTATTACTTTTTTGTTTCTTTTCTATTCTGTTACACATCTTCCTTGATGATTCCGAAAGAGGGTATATGAAAGAATAATTAAGGCTCAAATGGGGAAACAAAGGTTAAAGTGTTTGGGTAGTAGAACAATTGCCTCTGTCATTTCATTCTCCGAAAAAATGCCAAATACACACAAACGAAACCAAACGTTGACAAATGCGTTAAAGAATTACACATAATATCTCTTGACTGCATCAGAATTGATAGCCATATCGGTGCATCTTCCCTCAACATCCGTCAGACATAGAGCGCCGTTGGATAATACTCTAGTCACCACAAATGGTCCCTGCCAATTTGGAGCGAACTTGCCTTTCGCCTCGGCCTGATGTGGTAGAACTCTCTTCAGCACATGCTGTCCCACTTCAAATCTCCTGGGACGTACCTTCTTGTTATATGCTCTCGCCATTCTCTTTTGATACAATTGGCCGTGACATACTGCCGTCAATCTCTTTTCATCGATCAAGCTCAATTGCTCTAATCGGGTTTTGACCCACTCGTCGTCATCAATCTCAGCTTCAGCGACAATTCGGAGGGATGGGATCTCAACTTCTGCGGGTATTACTGCTTCGGTCCCGTACACCAACAAGTAAGGAGTTGCACCTACCGAAGTCCGGACGGTAGTGCGATAACCCAACAGCGCAAATGGTAACTTTTCATGCCACTGCCTAGACCCTTCTATCATCTTCCTCAATATCTTCTTTATGTTCTTGTTTGCTGCCTCGACCGCACCGTTTGCTTTTGGGCGATACGGTGTGGAATTTCGGTGTGTAATCTTGAACTGTTGACATACCTCTTTCATCAATCCACTGTTAAGATTTGCACCGTTATCTGTAATGATCATCTTTGGAATTCCGAACCTACAAATGATGTGGGAGTGTACGAAGTCCACCACCGCCTTCTTGGTCACTGATTTGAATGTTTTGGCCTCCACCCATTTGGTAAAATAATCAATCGTTACCAGAATGAACCTGTGACCGTTGGAAGCTGCAGGCTCAATAGGTCCAATAACATCCATACCCCATGCGACAAACGGCCATGGTGCGGACATTGTATGCAATTCAGTCGGCGGAGAATGAATCAAATCTCCGTGTATCTGACACCGATGGCATCTTCGCACGAAACTTATACAATCCCGCTCCATAGTGAGCCAATAATATCCTGCTCGAAGAATCTTCTTTGCCAATACGTATCCGCTCATGTGTGGTCCGCAAACTCCCGAGTGTATATCCGTCATCACTGTTGTGGCTTGACTTGCGTCTATACATCTCAACAATCCCAAATCCGGGGTTCTTTTGTACAACACCCCTCCACTAAGGAAAAATCCGTTCGCCAACCGCCGAATAGCTCGCTTTTGATCTCCGGTTGCTTGTTCTGGGTATACTCCTAACCTGAGGTATTCCTTGACATCATGAAACCACGGCTCACCATCCACCTCTTCCTCTATCACATTACAATAAGCATGTTGATTCCGGACATGGATATGTAACGGATCGACACGAACCTTGTCCGGGTGATGTAGCATTGATGCTAAAGTAGCCAACGCGTCGGCAACCTCGTTATGCATCCTTGGGATGTGCCTGAATTCTACCGATCGAAAGCGTTTGGTCAAATCATGCAAACACTGACGATATGGGATAAGCTTTAAATCTCTGGTTTCCCATTCTCCCTGAATCTGATGTACCAGAAGGTCCGAGTCCCCCAAGACCAAGACGTCCTGTACATCCATGTCTACCGCTAATCGTAACCCCAGGATACATGCCTCGTACTCAGCCATATTATTGGTACAGTGAAAACGCAGTTGAGCAGTAACGAGATAATGATGTCCCGTTTCAGATATGAGCACAGCCCCCACTCCGACTCCCTTTGCGTTTGCCGCTCCGTCGAAGAAGAGCTTCCACCCTGGATCCTTGGTTAGTTCTAACCCCTTAATTTGCAACACCTCTTCGTCTGGAAAATACGTCCTCAAAGGTTCGTATTCGTCATCAACGGGATTTTCAGCTAAGTGATCGGCCAGGGCTTGAGCTTTCATAGCCGTCCTTGTCACGTATATGATGTCGAATTCCGTAAGTAATATTTGCCACTTTGCTAACCTCCCCGTAGGCATGGGTTTCTGGAAAATATACTTCAACGGATCCAACCGCGAAATGAGGTACGTGGTGTAAGAAGACAAGTAGTGTTTCAGCTTTTGGGCTACCCAAGTTAGGGCGCAACATGTCTTTTCCAGATGAGTGTACTTGACCTCGTGGACTGTAAACTTCTTGCTGAGGTAGTAAATGGCCCGTTCCTTCCTGCCAGTAAGATCATGCGCCCGATACGCGACCAAACGAATTCTCCCAAGACCGTCGGATAAAGAATCGGGGGTCTACCTGGCTCAGGCGGAACTAGTACGGGTGGATTTGACAGATACCCTTTGATCCGGTCAAACGCTTCCTGACATTCTGCCGTCCATTCTATCGCAGCGTCTTTCTTCAATAGGCGGAATATGGGTTCACAGGTTGCCGTAAGCTGGGCAATAAACCTACTGATGTAATTCAACCTTCCCAACAAACTCATTACCTCTGTTTTATTCTTCGGCGGGGGTAACTCCTGAATGGACTTAATCTTGGAGGGGTCCAACTCAATGCCCCGTCGGCTGACGATGAATCCTAGCAACTTTCCTGACGGAACTTCGAATGCGCATTTGGCCGGATTGAGCTTGATATCATATTTACGAAGTCTTTGGAAAAACTTCCTGAGATCGGCAATGTGGTCTTCTTGACGTCTAGATTTTATGATCACATCATCCACGTACACCTCAATTTCCTTGTGTATCATGTCATGGAATACCGTAGTCATCGCCCTCATATATGTTGCTCCTGCATTCTTCAAACCGAACGGCATCACTCGGTAGCAATAAGTTCCCCACGGTGTGATAAAAGCCGTCTTTTCTGCGTCCTCTTCATCCATCAAAATATGATGATATCCCGCATAACAGTCCACAAAGGATCCAATTTCGCGTCCGGCGCAATTATCAATCAGGATATGGATATTGGGAAGTGGGAAATTATCCTTAGGACTTGCCTTGTTGAGATTGCGATAGTCCACGCATACTCTGATCTTTCCGTCTTTCTTTGGCACCGGTACTACGTTAGCCAACCATTCCGAGTATCGAGTGACACGAATGACTTTCGCCTGCAACTGCTTGGTTACCTCCTCCTTAATCTTCACACTCATCTCCGTCTTGAATTTCCGCAGATTTTGCTTGACGGGAGGATATGCCGGATCGGTGGGTAATCTATGAACCACTAGATCAGTGCTGAGTCCTGGCATGTCGTCGTACGACCATGCGAAAATGTCTTTAAACTCCATGAGTGTTTTGATCAGTTCTTCTCTCAGATTGGGTTCAATATGGACACTTATCCGGGTTTCTTTGACGTCATCCGCATTCCCTAGATTAACGGCCTCGGTATCATTTAAATTCGGTTTGGGCTTTTCCTCGAAGTGACTTAATTCTTCACCGATTTCTTCCACGGCTTCATCATCGCCGTACTCTGACTCACTCTCGTCACTTCTTATTTCATGCGTTATTATTTCCAAACCCGATTGACTTTCTAGATTGGGTTGATTAATCTTTAAGCACGCCATATCATTAAGATCAGTTGCAAGAAGGCTGTTCAGAAAAGTAAAAAGGAGAAAAGATAAACAAAATTAGACACGAAGGAACCACATTTCATTGATGGGAATTGTACAAAGGGAAAACAAACTGCAAACTTAAATCAAAAATGAACAAAACAAACGGGATTTTACTCCGGGGACAAACCCCCAATACAAAATTTCGAAAGAAAAACAATCCAAGACAAACTACCAAGACTCCTTCCGGACAGGGAGAGGAGTAGCCTTCCAGTTATTCAGTTTTGCCTTTGGTCCCACAAATTGTATCTCGGCATGACCGGATCCTTCACCATCTTCGAGCATACATACATCTGTGAATAGGTTTTCGAACTTCCTGAAGAACTCTTCGTCTGGCCTGACCGTAGGACCGGGAATCTTTGGCGCTGGATGTCCTCTTGCTCCGGACCTGACAAAAGATTGGGAAAGGCGTGGAACAGGCTTTGGGAGCACCCATGTTTTCTGCTTACTCCTCTTTGCTCGCCGGATGTCCTCCGAGGTTGGCTGGAATCCCAAGCCGAAGGTTCCCAAGTTTTCGACCACTGATACCGGTTGTATAATTCCTTGCAGAGATGCACCTAGCCCTTTACCGGGTACGAAACCATGTCGCAACATTTCATGCGCCACCATGACATCCGCAGTAATTGTTTTGTCGCCGGGAATACATTCCCCTTCCGGAACTCGGTGGGCGGACACCACATCGCAGACCTGATACACCCACGGCCCAACATCTTCTTCTGTTTCAACAAAGGGAATGATGGTGCCCGATTGTGGATCGTTCTCTCCATGGACGACGATCTCCTGCTGGTCCCATTCAAACTTGACGAGCTGGTGTAAGCTGGATGGAACTGCTCTTGCGGCATGAATCCATGGTCGCCCTATTAGGAGGTTATATGACACCACCATGTCCAGCACCTGGAATTCCATGGTGAACTCCACTGGCCCGATTGTCAAGACTAGCACTATGTCACCAACCGACGCTTTGCCTCCTCCGTCGAACCCTCGAACACATACCATGTTCTCGCGTACCCTGCCGATGTCTACTTTTAATTTGCCCAGTGTAGAGAGAGGACAAATGTTAGCACTGGACCCATTATCGACCAAGACTTTGGTAACCACCGCCTCTTCACACTTCACCGTAAGATACAAAGCCCTGTTATGCTCAGTGCCTTCCTCAGGCAACTCGTCGTCGGTGAAGGTGATCCGATTTGCTTCGAAGATCCTATTGGTGATCTTCTCCAAATGGCTCAGTGAGATTTTATCCGGTACATGTGCCTCATTCAGGACTTTCATCAATGCGTGCCGATGTTCTTCAGAATGTATCAGCAAGGATAGCAATGATATTTGCGCCGGAGTCTTCTTCAACTGCTCTAAAACAGAGTAGTCATGCAGCTTCATCTTTTTCAAGAATTCTTCTGCCTCTTCATCAGTGACCGGCTTTTTCAATACTGCCGGAGTGGTCTTCCTCAATTCCGCAGGGGCAAAACATCTCCCCGAGCGGGTCAACCCTTGGGCTTCACAAACTTCCTCTTTCACCTCCTTTCCTCTATAGGTCGTTGTAATCCGAGCATAATTCCATGGGACAGCCCGGCTATCGGTTACTGGCAACTGTGTTGCCGGCTGGATGATGAAAGGATCCATTCGAACGCCTGCTACTGTCAGGATGGGCTTGATTGCTGCCCCTGGTACAACTATCTTGGCCGGCTTCACCGGTACTTCGTTCACACTTTCTTTTCCTGCTTCCGACTCTCCTGGTATGTCTTTCTTGCAACTGGGCGACTCATCAAAGCTTGGCCCTTTTCTCGTTCCTGCCCCGCTAGACTTAATCATCATTACAGTCTGAGAGGCTTTCTCCTTTCCTTCCTCCGCCCGTACCAACTCGATCATATTGGTTTCATGATGAGTTGGAAGCGGGTTTTGGTTGATGTTGGGCTCTGTTGGAGTCTGGACCTCGATCCTGCGGGTGTCAATGAGCTCCTGGATGGCCGTCTTCAGCCTCCAACACTTTTCTGTATCATGTCCCGGACATCCCGAGCAGTAGGCACAATTTACTGAATGGTCCAGGTTCTTCGGAAGAGGGTTTGGCAGCTTAGCTTCAACCGGATTCAGCAACCCTACCTGCTTTAACCGGTGGAACAGACTAGTGTAAGACTCTCCTAAAGGAGTGAAAGTCTTTGGCCTCGGCGCCCTGTCGCCCCTGAATGCCTGGTTCGGACGGAAACTCGCGCCCGAGGGGTTTCTGTAAGCTCTTGGGGGTGGATGATTGTTCTGGGGGTTCGGTGCACGCCACGGTGCATGAACGGGAGGTGCAGAATAGGACTGTGCATGGTGGACAGTAAAATGGGGATCAGGTGCGGGATAATAATGTTGCGGGTGGCTATATGGGTTGTGAGAGTAGTTTTGGTGGTGAGGTTGGGGTGGGCTATATTGGGGTGCGGGGCCTCTATTTCTGAACCATGCCCCGGACTCGACGGCCGCAACTTCCTCTCTCCTCTTTTTCCCCGGTACTCCTCCAGTACCACTTTGGATAGCCTGAGTGGTGGCTTTCAGTGCTGAGTAACTCATGATCTTGTTGGCCTTCAAACCCTCCTCGATCATACCCCCCATTTTTATCACCTCAGTGAATGATTTGCCTACGGACGTTACCAGATGTCCGAAATAGGTTGGCTCTAATGTCTGCAAGAAGTAATCCACCATCTCGCTCTCTCTCATCGGCGGATCTACCCTGGCTGCCTGTTCCCTCCAACGGAAACCAAATTCCCTGAAGCTTTCAGCGAGCTTCTTCTCTAATTTTAGCAATGATAGGCGGTCGGGGATTATTTCAAGATTGTACTGGAACTGGCCGATAAAAGCTTGAGCCAAATCATCCCACGTAAACCATCTACTGGGATCCTGTCTAGTGTACCACTCCAACGCCGATCCTCCCAGACTCTGGCCGAAGTAGGCTATCAGAAGCTCGTCCCGTCCTCCGGCCCCTCTCATTTTACTGCAAAACCCCCGCAGGTGGGCCACTGGGTCACCGTGCCCCTCGTATAGGTCGAATTTGGGCATTTTAAATCCTGCTGGCAACTGGACGTCCGGAAATGGACACAGATCCTTATAGGCGACGCTGACCTGGTTGCCTAAACCGTGCATGTTCCTGAAGGACTGCTCCAGGCTTTTAACTTTTCTGACAACTTCCTCGTGTTCCGAACTTTGGAAGTGTTTTTCCGGTTCTGTCGGATTATCCCAGTGAGGTGTATGTGATTGTGGCTCAGGAGCCCTGAAAGTAGGCTCTGGGGGATAGTAAGAGTTGTCATGGATCTGAACATATGGCTCGCTGGCCGGCCTTTGCAGAGGAGCAGGTGGAGGTGCTACAAAAACAGGGGTGACTGGAGGAGGATTTGGTTTGGCTGGTGGAATGTGGGTGGCATACGGGTTTTCCCCCTGAAAGTATGGATAGCTTGGGGCGCTTGTTGAAGGATCGATGGGCGGATGTTCCGGAGCTGAGGCGAGAGTCGGGCGGTTTGGTGAAGCCTGTTCCCTGGCCCAGGCCAGGTGCATCTCTGTTATCTGTTGTTTTAACCGGTCTACCTCTTCTTTCATGATTTGTAGCTCGGATTTTTCCTCCTCGAGACTCTTGCCAGAACTCGACATGCTTACTGTAACTGGTCCTTTGGATCTAGTACGGTAGTGATGGCTGGCCAGTATATTCTGTCAAACCAACTGCTAAACTTTCTGGAATACGCAACAAACTTGTTAGTTCACCGAGTTTGACAGATATGTCATAGCACGTTGGATGCAATGCACCTAACCAAATAACCCTTTCTACGTGTACTCTTTAACATGCGTCATTCCGGCCCTTTTTCTTTTTCTTTTTCTTTTTCTTTTTCTTTTTCTTTTTTTTTCTTTTTCGACTATCTTTGCAAGCCTTATTTAGCCTTTGGATTCTTTTTCTTTCTTTTTAGTGGTGGTCGAATCTTATGTGGATTGCCTACGTATCACGACCCCGCGTGAATCAGACCGAGCGTAGTTCTGGTGACAAGATTGTGGCAAAATTCAGTAACTTTTATATCAAATAAAACCGTGTAGTTACAAAACACGTCTTACAAAAATCAACAAAACAAAGGAAAATGCTTGACTGGGGAAAGTAAAGATAGAACTGCCAACTGGCTTGACTCAACATTTCAGAATACATTTTCAATCAAAAATCTAATGCCCTAAAACTCCTGGGGGCCTGCGAGGCATCATTCGGCCTTGCCGCAGGCCTCGGTGTGAGGTCCTTGTGCAGTTCCCTCAACTCTTCCATGATCCGGTGAACATAACCCATAATTGAAGCGAAAAGGTCGGCGCGGGGCATTCGTTCGCAAGCTAGGCACTTCATGGTGACATAGTGCCCGATTTCTCCAATTCTATCCTTGATCATGTCCCTTTCTCCGAGTAGCCGCTCTATTTGCTGGTTTTTCGCCCCCAATCTTCGAGCATTGTTGGTGACTTGATCTAGGAGCCTATCCACTTGTCCTTGCAGTCGGGCCATCAAATTGTGGCAGCGGTCGAGGTCTGCTCTGGCATCTTGGGCTTGCTTGAAAACCCGCTCCCTAAGGACAACATTTGCTTCCCTCAGGTTAGTGATGATATCGGTGTAATCTTCTTCCACCCGCTTTAGGTGAAGTGCATGTTGATGTGCCTCCTTTTTCCAGCTAGCACGGATCCTCGTTATTTGGGCTTTTGACTCGTCCAATTCTCTTTGGATGTCGGTGACTTGGCTTCTCAAACCCCTTATCAATTTTTCGTCGGCCCGACTCCTCGACTGTCTGTCAGCATCTCTTTTCATTTGCTGGATTTGAGCTCTCAAGAAGTCATTTTCTTGTGCCAACTTCTTTTTGTCTCCTTCGTCGGTGGCGGCTTGCATGTTCTTCTCGAACTGAAGGTCCCGGACCTGCTGTTCTATCCTGCCAATCTTCGTCCTGTACCCCTCCTCCTTTGCTAACCAATCCCATTGTTCCCGTGAATCTTCCGTGAACTGTTGGACATGGGCTCTTTTAGAACATTTCCGACGAATCTGAAATCTTTTCCCGAACCACACGTTGTACTTTGGGTCCACCTCTCCTTTAGATAGCTCCCGGACCATGGTTTTAGGCTCGAGGAACCGACATTCGTGCCACAGCCTTCTAACCTTCTCTTCGGGGAAGACAACTCCCGGGCTCAACTCAATGGCGTACTTCCTTAGGTCTTGATCGGTAGGAATAACCTGAAACCTTCCTAGTTGACGTAATACACGGTGAGGGACATATGGTTGGACACTGCGGATCCCCATCAGAAGGATATAACACTCCTCGGCTGCCATATATATTACTTCAGTATCGGGTAACCACCCGAATGCCCATTCAATCTGATCGGCTTCTATTGAGCTCAGTCGTGCAAGCCATGCCTCGACGCCTTCAGGGAATACAGCACCCATCATCCGTTCTTCGAAACCCCTGATACAGTTTTTTCCGGTCAACCCATGGTTCATGTATTGTGTTCGGTGATGGAGGTGTTCTTGCATCCATAATTGGAGTAACAGATTGCAACCTTGGAAGAAATTGCCCCCTTCTCGGCATACAGTCAAGGCTCGATAGATTTCGGACAAAACCAAAGGGACCACCGTGCTGGTAGCCTTTTTGATTGCAACATCGGCTATTCCTACCGGACTTATCTCTATTTTCTTATCTTCGCGCGGACAAATCACAATCCCCAAGAATGTCGTTATGAATGCTAGGATTCGTCTGGCCTCCCACTTGGTTCTATTCCCTGCGTGAGTCAGTCCAAGGTTTGACTCTTCAAAACCCCGAGGAGTGCCGTACCGTTGATATAAGAATTGGAGGTCGCAACACCCTTTCAGCAGATCATCATTTTTCACCTTCCGACTAATGCTCAGCAGATCCAGAAACCCATGTGGAGATACCGGTCTTGGTGAGAGTAAGTATTGCCCTCTTAATTTCCCATTAAGTCCTGCATAGCCCGCAATTTCCTCTAATGTGGGCGTCAATTCAAAGTTAACAAAACGGAACACATTGCGGGTCGGATCCCAGAAGGATACCAGTGCCTTGATGATGTCTTCCCTTGGCTCGATATTCAACAGATCAACCAAACCTCCCAAAATTCTCCCTACGACCTTTTTGCTATTGTCTTCCAAATCGTTCCACCATATACGGAGCTGCTGAGGGACCTCACTAAAGATTGAAAATGATTTATTCTGATTCGTGCTCATCCTGCACATTTATTAAGGTGATTTAAATAAGAAAACAACTTTGTTTTGCTAAAAATAAAAAAAAAATCAGTTTTCAATCACGGCCTTTCAACGTCTCGGGGACGAAGGCTTTTAAGGCTGTGGGGTAAATTGATCGAAATCAAAATTGACCCAAAGGTGGCCGTTTATACGAAATTAGCCTTCGGCGTCCCTTTCGGGAACATTCGGCTATTTTTAAAAACAGCGTCACCGACTTATTTAGTACAAAAGTTAGTTTTGATTTTTCGGCCATTTTTCAAAAGGTGAAGTTGGACCCGATGGAGGTTGCCTACGTATCTCACATCCAATGAGAATCAAACCCACGTAGTTCGGTTTTGACGAAACAAACGACATTATTTATTTATTCATTTTACTAAAGGAAGACAAGTAAGCTATTTCTATCTTAAGAACAAAACATATTTTCCTTTCCTTTTTTTTTTCCCCTTTTTCTTTTTCTTTTTTTTTTTTATCTCTAAAGCCGGTCAGCATGCAAGTCTATAACAGATAAATGCGCAAGACAAACAGGATGCAGCAGGATAGTCTGTTCATTTCAGGTCACCTGTCCTAGACGGACCCAACCCCTGTGTTGAGTCCCCTAAGCCAAATGCGACATGATGCAAATAAACGTTTCCTACTAGGGATCCGGCATGAAGCTTTGTTATTCTAGGTTTAAAACCTGGGTTTATCTGTTCTAGACTTGGCTTACCCGAGCGGACAGCTCGAGCCGAGGAGGAGGCAGCAACCCGGGAATACAGAAGCTTCACCGGTTTTGCAACTTATCCAAACCTCGTTCTAAAATGGGAATTAGACACTATAGAGAAAAGAAGTCACACGAAGTGCACCCTTCTTCATGATTTAGAAGACTCGGAGAGGAGATTGGTTCCGGCACAATTTATATGTACAGTTCATACAATATCAAAGCGGTAAAAACAACATTTTGCACATTGATGCCAACATGTAAAAAAAAATCAGATAATAAAATATGCCAAACACAACAGTTATTCCGAGCTCGAATTCTAAAGATGTTCCCCAGCAGAGTCGCCAGAGCTGTCACACCTCTTTTTTACGCACCCGCGAGGATGCAAAGAGTTTTTCCAATTAAAGGACAATCGAGATGGGATTTATTTTAATTATTTCAGAGTCGCCACTTGGGAGATTTATGGTGTCCCAAGTCACCGGTTAAATCCCGAATCGAGGAAAAGAATGACTCTATTTAACGGTCCGCGAACCAGAAATCCGGATAAGGAATTCTATTAACCCGGGAGAAGGTATTAGGCATTCCCGAATTCCGTGGTTCTAGCACGGTCGCTCAACTGTCTTGTTTGGCTTATCTATCTGTTTTTTACAATTATGTACTTAGTGCAAGTTAATACCCTTTTACCGCTTTTATTATTGGTTGTGATTTACGAAAAAGAAAGTTGCTTAAAAATATGCTTTCGAATCGCGTCACATGAAATGCACCCGGATCCTCAACATATTCTTATTCAACATTTCGGGGTTTGGATTTGGGTCACATGAAATGCACACCCGTATTAAAAAGAAGAAAAAAAAAAGGTAAAACTAAAATATGCACCCGGATCGACTACTTATCTACACTGTTGGGAAAGGCGTAATATTCGTTAAGAAACGACGCATCTCGAAATCTAAGTATTTACATGTACATTTATGACGGCTATGTGATTAGTGTAACTATTAGGCGAGGCGTACCTTCGATTCAAATCTAAAGCGAACTACATCCCACTGTATCTTACTTAAGAGTTGATTCCAGATTACTTAAAACTTGCTACGAACCACATCACATGAAATGCGCCTGTGATTCTTAACCTGCTTTGTTTACTCTTGCCCGAAATTGGGGTCGGGTCACATGAAATGCACCCCGACTCTTTTTAATCTAATTATGTCATTCCGTTGAGTAACAACTCCCTAGCTAATCTTGCTTGTAACATAAGGTCTATCATTTAACAGGTTTGGAGATTACACACATGAGTAGGGAAGATTGAATAGAGATACGAAGACTAATTCGGGTTTACATGCTTATCTAACGACAATGTATCTTTGGCCTAGCTACGCTTTTCCATAACCAAGACTAACAATACAAGCTTAATTGGAGAATAACAGAATGTAATTGAACATAAAAGCTTTAGACGACTACATGTTTCAATAGACTTTATGCATAAGCTTCAAACTTCATTCTTGTCGAACCAAGGAACTACAATAACAGAGGTGTGTACCTGGAATGCGGAAGAACAAGGAAGAGTGAGCAATGGCAATGCAGCAACAGCAACAAGAACAGTAACAGGAGCAACAATCAAAGACCAATAACAACCACAGTAAACCAACAGCAACAACAACCAGTGAACCAGCTACAACCCAACAACCAACAGTGATCGAACTTTATCAATCACTGAATCAGTGACTAAACTTGAACCAAGCAGCAATAAACAACCAGGCAGCAACAAACAATAATACACTAGTAGCAAACTGGACCAGCCTCAACAATACTGAACCAGCAACAATATTGACCAAGCAGTAACAACCAATGGACCAGCAGTCACTTAGACCAACAACCAGTGACAAACTAATGAAGCAACAACAACAACCAAACCAGGCAGCAGACTATAGACCAGCCAGCAACCAACAGACCAAGAGCAGCAACAAACAACCAGTGGCAGCAACAATAGACCAAAAACAACTCAAGGGCTACCCAACTGAGGTGTAACAGCAACAACCAAGACACAACAACAAAATAAATGCCTAACAGCAGCAACCAAACGACCAGGGCAACAACAATGCTGACCAACAGCCTCAAACGAACACCACAGCAACAACAATGGCCAAACAACTCAACCACTGAAGCAAACAATCGAAGCAGTGACCACAAATCCTATGAAACAGTAGCCTTTCTCTCTGTGTGTTTATCCTCTCCAAGTCTCCTCTCAAGTGTCTGTATGTATGCATGAATATCCCCTCCTCTATGCTGTTAGCCCCCTTATACTTATAGCTAATAGGACTCCTAAAAACCAGAAGACTCAGGAACTCCCCTCTGCCCATCCCTATCCCCTGAACCCCACTACCTACTGTCCAAAGTATGGACTCAGCATTAAACAATGCTGGTGGCAGTGAGCCTCAGTGGGATGCCCTGCTGTGCTCAGTTCCACTAGCCCTTGTATGGGTGTGTGATTAAACAATTAACCTATTAACTACAACCAATTATCCCCCTTTAATCTGAATCAAACAGTGACAAGCCCTACACCAATGAATTGCATCAGGCAGATTCAGGGATCAAGGAACTAATCAGAAATATGAATTAATTGTTTGACGACTTTAATCACATTGAACCTATGATTCGTTTTAACTACTGAAAACAGAGGGAATTGGCCAAATAAAAGGCCTCAAATGAGAAGAACAGACCAACGGGTATGAGAAATTAAAAGCATGATAAACTGAAACAATGAATAAAACAAACACACATATTCACACAATCGAATTAAAACGACCAAAGAAGGAATGAATACCTCATAAGAAAACTGCCGACCCAAGCTTTGAACCAAAATGTGGAATTATTGAAGCCAAACGGGCTTTAATCAAGATGTTCTCGATTGAGAACACCTAGACTAAAGTCCCTTGGACTTCAATTACGGCTAACCCGGCTTGAATTGAGTTTCTTCAAAAATTAGGGTTCTTGGGCTCGGATTTGGGGCTTTTGCATTTTTGGTTAGATTCGAAGCAAACCAGTGTCATTGGGAGTGTGGGGGAGGTGTGAGGAGGCTGTGGTGTGAATTTGGGGTGATTTGGCATTGGTTCGAGTTTGACTCGAATCTTCAAATGAAGATTCGAGGAGCTCCGGCATGATTCGAGGTTAGTGGAGGCTGGGTTCGTGATGGGGGAGGTGAGGGGGAGGTTTTGGCATTGGTTTGGTGGTGATTGGCCTACCGGAACCGCCGTGAGGCGATTTCCGGCAGGCGGAGCACGGCGGCGTTACGCTGGGGGTTTGAGGGCTTCTGAGGGAGATGAAGGGAGAGGGGGGGTCTGGCTTGGGGGGGGCGGGGTATGGAAATGAGTTTATATATGTTTTGAGTAGTTAAATCCTGATCGTTGGATCAAACTTGATCAACGATCAGGATCTCTTCACTTAAACCAAACGGTGTCGTTTGGTTGAGTCATAGGCTGAATGTATTGGAATTAAAGGATTAATCTGGGCCGTTGGATTATAAAATCCAACGGTCCAGATCGAGCGTTACACAGGCTGGACGGGTATTTGGGCTGGGTATTGAGGTGATTCATTTGGGCCTGTTTGTTTAGACTAAGACACGGCCCAGTTCTGCTCTTTATGATGTATTGTATGTATATGTGTATATATATATACATATATATATGTATATATATACATATATATATATATATATATATATACACATATGTATATATACTAACCTATAACACCGCTATTTTTTACTACAATTAACGTACACAATTACATATTACCTAAAAAATGTAGATCACACGACTTCGATATCAAACACTAAAAATGCAAAACCTAGCATATATATTTTTTTGTATTTTTAATTTAAATAAATAAACGTGCACACAAAAGATAAAATAACACAAAATCACAAAAATCATACCCAACACGAAACTATTTTTATTTTTTGAATTTTCTGGGAGTACTTCTCAAGTAAGGCAAAAATCATGTGCTCACATACGGTGCCGAAGCTCTAATCCCATTCGAAGTCGGGGAACCTAGCTTTAAATTTTGGTATACAACTGAAGAGTCAAACCACGAGGCTATGAATACGAGCCTTGAATTTCTACATAAAAAGTAAAAAGCCTCCCTCGATCAAATGGCTGCGTAGAAACAGCCGATCGAGAGGTATTACGATCGAAGAGAAGATCTTCGACACTTTAAAACCGGGGACTTAGTTCTTAGATTGTTCACCTTCAATACTCAAGACCCAAACAATGTAAAACTTGTCCCGAACTAGGAGGGACCATATCAGGTCCTCAAAATCGTCGAAAAGGAATTCTACAAACTTGGCACGATGGACGTCAAATAATTACCAAACAAGTGGAACATATCACTCCTCAACTGATATTACTGCTAAGGTACGACCTTCTCTATTTTCATTTATATTTATACTAACCCATTGCAGGTGTTCAATCGAAGATATCAAAGGATCCTCCATCATAAAGTCCTTAATTCTGAAAGCAGGCATTGCACTCTTTTTCCTTTGGACCGATTTTAGTTCAAAATGGGTTTTTTTGGCAAGGTTTTTAATGAGGCAACCAATGTCCATGCTTACTTAGATCAATTCAACAGTATCTGATGCCTTATTACAATCAAACTCTAATAATAGGGGCATCACCCTCGGATGTCGGTTGTGTTACAAGGAAGATACTTCATGTCAATAGGGTCTCGATAGGTAAAACTATGTAAGAGCCAAACGGTGAAATGAACCGTGCCAGTGAAGATTACTTGTCCTAAAGGCAAACATGTACGCATGTATAATCTGTTGAGAACAATATTCTTCCTTTCCAAATATTTCATGCCTAGAGAAAATTTTACTTTTCAATTTCTTATTTTTGGTATATTGAGGAGGCTTAAGGGCTAATCCAACTAAATGTCAAATAATTTACCCCCTACTTGGGGACTGCCATCCGAAAAATAGATGAAATCGAACTAATAAAATCTTGAGATGATAAGACCTTAAAAAGGCCACAGCCACCCCACTTGTGGACTAACACTTCGAACAAGTTCGAAGTATAATCGGGAAACAAGCCCAAGAGGCATACCCCGAATTAAAGGCTACAACCAAACCAACACTGCACCAAGACGTCCAAATTCCATAAGGAAACCGTCCTTCTAATATCTTCTCAAAACCGAATTAAAAGGATACTCTCAACAAATTTACAAAGGGTTTCGATCACATCAACCCTCGAAAACCCTAAGGGGCACCGAATTGTTTGAACTACCGAACAAGCTTATTTCACACTAAGGCGTAACGAAACAAAGGGTTTTGATAACACTAACCCTCAAAAACCCAAATGGGTACAAATTTATCTCGTGCTAAGGCATAACAAATTTTCTTATGATTAACTCTTTAAGCCGAAAAGGGAGAAAAACCATTCTTTTTAAGGCCATATCTTCTAGTTCAAGAGCCTAAGGGTCATTTTATTTTTTGATTCGAGAAATCATCTTCACTCAACTAAAGCCTAAGGTTCATCCCACTTCAAGTCCGAGCAAGTACTCACTCAATTACAAATACTACATTGGTCCGACTTCGATCAAATTGCCTAAGCCTTGTACTCATGAACAAAATTTTCACAAGGCGTGGACGAAACAGAATTTACATGAGGATAAATTGAAATAAAGACAAGTCAGAAATACAATGAGTCATATATATATATATATATATATATATAGGGAGCTACATCCACGCCATCGGGATCTCCTCCGCTCTCAGATTCACTCATGTTCCTGAAATCATCATCATCAGAGGAGAGCAATATTTTGGCTTAGGCCTCAAGCTCCTTCGCATTCTCGCTATCGATAGCAAGGTTAAAGCCACAATATGAATCTCTTCTTCAGTCTCTCTTCGAGAATGTCACTTGGCAAGCTCGACGACCCAATATGCTCGAGTCTGAGCAGTATCAGTAACTTTCTTTGCTCGAGCTTGAACAGTTTCGACATCAGATAGGTAGACGGTTGCAATTGCCTCAGCATCAGCCGGTCAAGTTTGACTGTATCAAGCTCTAAAGTCGGGTATTCTGTACCAGCTCGAAGCCTTAGCTTTTTCAGCCATAAATTTTTCCACTACAAAATCCGTGACCAACCGATCCTAGAGCTCCTCAATTTTCTTGGCTTGTGGCATGCTTTTTTTTTTCATACCGTGGATCTGGATTTCAGCCGAGGATAACTAATCTCAAACAATCTCTTTCTGTGAGGCAAGGCGATCCACATTTTGTTTCCACACTAGGTTTCTGCCTTCATCACATCTACCTATCCATGGAGTTGTCCGATAGTCTCACGCAGTTGCTGGACCTATGAGATTGAATTGTTAGCCGCCAATCCCGAACTGAGGCCATGAGCTTCTAAGTTTTATTTACCTGCTTGGTTAATTCACTCTATTCTTTCTGAGTCGTTTCCAGTTCAGCTCGGAGGCCTTTTATTTCCTCTTCTTTCCGCCCACTAAGAAGTTCGAAGGCATTTTTCTCCTCGGTAAGACTTTGAATGTCGGTCTCATACCGACTTAGTTCCGCCTGAGATTTGGAGAATGCCTCATGATAAAGCATCAAGGCCTACACAGATAGAAGAAAGGAATTAAAGGAAGAAGGGAAAAATGCAAGTATGATATCGACAAGGGGAATTAATTCTTACCCGATTCAGAGCATGTTGTAGATCATTGAAGAGACTCGTCGCTTCCTCCGAATCTCTCCTCAACGTTTCCAAGTCACCCGAGCTAGGGATGTCTTTGATCCTAGTAAAGCAGCCACAGGAAAGGTCCTCCATGAGATCCTTCTATGTAAGGAGCCTTTATGGTCCAAGCCTCATGAATCATCCCCTCATAAAATGAAGGAATCGACAGGGACTCTCTAATTTCAATTTTCCTAAGTGGGTCACTTGGGGCGTTCTCTTCATCTCGAAGAGCCTCGAGCTAGACACCCACTGTCTCTTCAACAACCTCTTCATCATGAGGCACGACGTGGGGACTTGGGATGTAACATCCTCTTCGACCTCACCGTGCTTAGACCGGTAAGTTTTGGTTCCCATTTGCTCCAAAGCCTTCCTAGCCCTAATGCTAGCTCGAGTAAGGGCTACCAACCTTGAATTATCTTCTTTTTCTTCTTCTTATTCACCCTCTTCGAGCTCATCTTGTAGCCTGAGGACTAAATCCATTGACAAAGGATAACACCCCCCCTTGCGGGTTCGTCTTTTTTAGCTTTTGCCCATCCAGGTTCGTAGACTTGAAGCCACTTTCCTTTTTTGCTCTTTCTTTTGTTTCTGAGCAGACGATTGGGGAGGGCTTTCTTCTTCCCCGGATGGGGGGCCTCATGATAGCATTTTCTCCAAGGCCTGCATGAAAGCAAATCAAGTGAGTATGAAAGGAAACATTTTAGCAAAAATCATCAAATACGTGAAAAGGGGCTTACCATTATTTTTGGCCTCCCATCGGCCTCTTGCCAAATCACGCCATGAGCGTGATAAGTGGGGATTTTAACCAATTATTTGCTCTATTTTAATTGCATTTTGGGCTTAAAATACATGAAGGTATTTTCGAAAACTAATATAATATGCTTGCTTGTAGGAATTGATCAAAATTAGCCAAAAGAGGCATAATCAGCTCATAAAGGAATCAAATTTGGAACAAAAACCAAGACCGTGCCAGGAGACCTGAACCGCAGTTTGCACAAATATTATGCAGCCGTGTATGCCACAATACGGCCGCGATCTGCAAAGTAAAGAATCAGGGAGGGTATTTTGAGACCAAATATTGAGCGAGGTCCGTGCTAGAAATGTGCGACTGCGAAAGTCTCGCCGCGGCCGCGGTTGGAATTATGCGAACCGTGGTGGATGAGATTAAGAGAAGTCACATTTCAAACAAAAATAATGAGTTTCGTCCGCGGAGAATTACGTAGCCGCAATGGAAATTATGCGGCCCCCGAAACAAACCTCAGCCTAGATCCATATGTTGAAAACTCGCGGTGAAGAAATCAAGAGATCCTTCTATATCTAATTCTCAGTTGAAAAGATAATAGAAAAATTCCTGGATCACCCGTGGAGAAGAACCAAAATAGAATGGTTTCTCCTACTCAAAACTAAGAGGGGATACCGCCTACTACTAAAATCCCGATTTTTGAAACACTTGTGTTCTTCTATGCAAGAAGAAGACTTAGAAAGGTGTATGCGGTTAATATTACACGGCCGCGAAAGCAAGAGTGCGGCCATGGTAAGAATTACGCGGTCGCGAAACCTCCATAGGGGTATTTTTGTCCAAAAATTTCAGCTTGGTATAAATAGATCTTTTTTACATTTTTAGGTCAAGTTTTGTTTTGCTGAGAATGTGAGACAGTTGGTAATTCCATTTTGGGAAATTTTGTACTAGAATTAGCTTTCAGCATTAGATTTCATCTTTTAATCTAGTATTATGAATTTTATCTTTATTTCATCTTTGATTTATGTTATTTCCACGAGTAGCTAAACCCATAGCTAGGGTTTTTACTCAATCCTAGTACGGGTATATTTGATGGATCTTGAATTGTAGGGCTTGAATGTGTATGGGTTAGTGGTATTTTGCCTAATTCTTGCTAGAACTACGAAATTAGTGGTTGCAAATACTGATTCATGCCTTTATGGCTTAGTCTTTACTTGAGAAAGAGGGACTAAGCCTAAGAAAACTAGGCTAACAAGGAATTGGGGTGAACTCAAAAAATTGATAGCCCCAATTAAAGGATTAAACCTAGAGATAGTAATACATGTCTTGAGCTAATATCACTCGTATTGCATAAATACCCATTTGGACTTAAAAAGGCCAAATTGGGCAAAATCACTCAAACTACCGAGTGTGATAGTTATACTACGATCCCAATGAATCACATGATTGCCTAAGATTCTTGCTACCTATTAGATATCCACCTAGGTGGAAGTCACTGCCCTACTCCCTTTGAACCATTGAAAATCAACACAAAAATATTGTACTTAGATTTTTCACTATTGCATGCTATAAAATAGAAGTAGAAGTAGAAACAAACCAAACATGTGTGGAAGAGTTATTAAGGGCAAAACCCACATCTAGACTCAGATGTAAATCTAACTCCAAATAAATTAAATCTTTCTGGATTCGATCCCGATCTTGTTGGGTAAAACTGCATCGACCATCCTCGCTACTCAATAGTAGTGCATGCTTGGACCCGATCAGTGCTCTCACCGTACAATGAGGTTGAAGTCAGGTCCCAGACCCAACCCTCGAGCTTAGGAATTGCACTAGGCATCCAAGAGACTGCTACATCATAGGAAGGGATGTTTATGAGAAAAAACAAGTGAAATAAAAAAATAAATGGAAGCTATAGGTGGGATTATACTTACGCTTCATATTCTTTTTCTCGGTAAATGGCATATTCTCGGCCGAGATTAGGTCAGAGGTCTTCACTCGAATGAACCACCCCATCCATCCCGATCATTTTCCTCGTTTATGCTCGAGAGCACCACTTTGGTAGCTCGACGTTGAAGCCTTATTAACCCGCCTAGATAGAGTCGGGGGTTGTACAACCTAGTAAGATGGTCGAGGGTGAAATATATCCCTTCGACTTTGCTCGTGAAGAATCGGAGTAGAATGACAATCCGTCAAAAAGAGTGATGGATCTGACCTAGGGTTATTTGATATTGTCGGCAAAAATAGATGATGACATGTTCGACAGGGCCCAACATGAAAGGGTAACTATATATACTTAGAAACCCTTTCACATGGGTAGTGATGTCTTCTTCGGGGGCCGAAATCACCACCTTTTTATCTTTCCAATTGCAATCTTTCTTCACCTACTCAAGGTCACCCTCAACTATCGAGCATATATTTCTCGACATTGACTCGCATCGACCAGGGACCAATGAAATTTTTTTGACTTTGAAGTTTGAACTAAGTTCACAACCCCCGAGAACACACTCCTCAGGGCGTGGCTCCACTGATATTTTATCGTTGGCAGGCCGCGATAAAGAAGCTTTTTTCTTTTGAGGAATATATTTTTTTTTTTTACGTTTTTGCCATTTTTGTATAAGTTTAAAGAAAGAAGAAGAGTAAGGCTTGGTGTTTTGGGGGAATGTTGATAAAGAAACCTAGAGATTATGCAAAATGGAAAATCTTAAGAGATGCAAAAGCTTAAGGGATTAGAAGGAAGTGAAAGTAAGATTGAATCAATGAGAGAAGGGATATATTTAAAGGATTCACGGGGATGGTTCAAAGGCACTAGTGGACGACCACCAATTGGCTCTTGTTAATGACTTTAGGAACTGTACCAACGGGACGCATCAATCGCTTACATCGCGAGGATAACATCATGATAGAACGAGGTACAAAAGCTGAAGGCTCAATTCGATTATTCTCATTACACTCCAAGAAACGAAGGGACTATCTGTATACGCTTAAAATCGGGCCTATCCGATTTTACTATTTGATCGAGACTAGGTAATCGCATAGAAGGTCAGCCTCGTAGTGGATCAGACCAGAGCACAAAGATAAGGTATCGAGTTCGAGAATCGAGGTGCCTGTCGAGATCAAAGCCAGTAACGATCGAGACCAAATACGACAGACTTCGAGCAAAGCGCAATAACGAAAATTCGAGATATCCGTGACCAGTAGAAGATCACGGCGGGCATCTCGGAACAGATCAAATCAAGGGTAATTGTTTAGGCTAATCATGTGATTTATACCTAATTAGAATTGTACCACTGATAAGATTCCTCTACAGTACAAAGAGGGTTCTAATCATTTTGTAAACATTTTACACTTTGAGATATCAAAGCAATATAATGTCTTTTTTTTTAATTCATATATTTGTTCATTAGCTTGTTATATTTTAATTGTTCTTGCACAAATCAGTTCGAGGGTATTCAAGCTCAGTTCGAGGGTATTCAAGCCAAGGGTTGAATTTTGTTCAAACACTGGTTTGCTTTATCCTATTGTTGATTTCTATTACTAATTATCATATTCATCAATTGATATAGGTGAAATCACGCGTCCTTAAAATCACATTATAAATTTATTTGTTATCCAATTTTTAGGGTAAACACATTCTTTTCTATTTGACTTAATTAATGCATATATACGTAAAACGATAATAACAAAATAAAATATTCAAGATATTTTAATCCACTGTAGTAGTTAAGATAGAAACATGTTAAGAGTCTCGTAATCCTTCACTATTCAAGCATTTAAGCACAACTTTAATCTAATTCATCTGCTTGAAATCATCGCTGCGATTTCATTAAATTTAGTTATAACTAAGTCTAAGACTATGTCAAATTTTATTAATTTAATCCATTCATTTGACACTTTCTAATTGCTAAAATTTCCAAATAATTAATGGAATTGGTTTGCCTTCGCAAATTATATAGTTACATTAACCAATAACCACTAAGTGCAAGATTCAGTATTATGCGTAAAATAAAATCGTTAAACTATTAGTGTGAAGTGTGAACACACCAAAGGAAGGAATAAACAAAGTGTAGAACTTTTCAATCACAACAAGTTACAATGAATCTTAACCTTTTTATATACCTAAAAGTCAAGTCAAACCTCATATCATACTTAAAGAAATAATAAGTTCAGAGAAAAATAACAAAAACTTTATCATAAAGACAACATGATGCAAAGCATGTGTCTCCAGGCATCGAGAGCTACAGTTTAATAATTGTAATAAAGTTGACTTAACATTATTTTAGCGTGAGTTTTATAGTTTGTTTAGTCAAGTTTTTTCAATAGCCAATAATATTTATTTTTTAAAAAAAAGTGCATAGTTTTTATATTTTTTGACCAAGTTTTTAGGAGAAAAATAAGTGCTTTTGAGAGTAACAACAGATTTTTTGAAACTGGAAAATAGCTTCCCCGGCAAGAAAACACTTTTTAAAATTTTGGTTAATTACAAATTACTGTTTAAATATCGGCAAAAGTACATTTTAAATTGATTAGACAACTCACTCTTCAAAATTATTTTTCAAAATACACTCCATAACAAAAAAAACACTTTTCAAAATATGCAGATTTTGAAAGCTTGGCCGAACAAACTATTAATCTCACTAAAAAATCTTTTCTTGTATAGCTGATTTCCTATTGGCGAGACCATTCTACACAATAAATTTTTTTTTTCTTTTTTTTTTCCCCTCCCAAATTAGGAGGATCTATAGTGTTTCCACACTTCTCCTCCACGGTGACTCGAACCCAGGAACTAACGGTCGTAGGTGGAGGTGCTTACCAAATGAGCAAGCCTCACTTGTCCAATAATATATTTTTATTTATAGAATATATTGTTCCGATAGAGAGGTCCAATTAGCGAACTAGCTTCACGGTATTTACGATCTTGATTGGTACGTTATGTTAGACTTAACAAATCTGATAATTATGTTTATGAACCTTAAAGTGTATGGATAGCCAGTTTTCCGACTGATCATTCAAAAATTGTCAGCGTATATTAAAGTCATTGAAAAATAGCCACTATTTTGCTGCAACAGGAAAGTTTCAGCATAATATAATAGAGATCGGTGCACCTGTATATGAACTTCCAACATATTATACTGGAACTCCGACACGCGAAAAGTTTCAGTATATTATACTGGAGTATTTTTTCGGATTTTGAATAGTATTTTCGTTTAGATTTATTTTTACATGAAAAAATAACTAAATTTCGATTACTTTTGAAGTTGTGGCTATTTTTAAATGATCACTTGTGAATCTGACTATTTTTTAATTTCTCCCCTTTTTTTTGTTGAAATAGTTGGCAGCTTATAGTTGTGAGTTATTCATTCGTTGAATTGGTATTTTACATTTTTTTAAATGCAATGTTCGATTCCAATTGAGTGTTTCTCTTCCTCCATCCTCTAAATAAAAATTAACTAATATAAATTTTTGTCAAAATTTTCAGAATTAAAAAAATTAATAAGTTCGCAATAAGTAGACCTAGTCTTTCTACTGATGCCACTTTTATTTAAGATGTATAATTAGAGCGACCATGAAAACTTTACGTCTTAATTAGTGTAGTGTAATAATTAATCCATTATTCTAACATTTCTCTTCTCATCTCCTCCACATTGTTCTTCTTCTTTTTGGATATAAATAAATTTGTCTTTGAATTCGTCAAAAATTTCTAATAATTACACGTTTAATCTTTGCGCGCGACTTAGTACTACTTTCATGTACTTATGTGTACTACCACTTTGAGACGTCATGTTACACGCGACTTAAAGCTTGTTTGGCTGCTTTCGGAAATAAAAAATACTTTTTTATTTATCAAATAAATATTTTTTTAAAAATTAGCGATGTTTGATTAAAATTAAAAAAATATTTCGGAGCAGTAGTACAAGCAGTATTCTGCCTTTTGAAAAATACTACAAGTTCTAGCTTCTCCCAAGAAGCAGAAGCAAAAATATCTTTACATTAAATTTATATTTTTTAAATTATCCCTCGCTAATTTAATAATTCTATTTTTTCTCTTTTTACCATACGTTTCTTCTCTTTTTTATTATATCATATTTTTATTCTTGTTTTTCAGTTTCTTTTTGGAATCTCTCTACTATATATAGATCTCTTCTTTTATATAGTAATTTATAAGAGTAGATTTTTAATTTATGTCGAGTGATATAGTTTGATATATTTAACATCATGTAAACAATAAGTTATTCTAGATACTCCGATATTATTATATTGGAATAACTATATTTTATATTATTGAAATCTTTAAATCATATTTTTACAATAATAAATATTTAAATTTATTTATCTCTATTAAATAATACTAATTGCAAACTAAATTTGCGGTTCTATTTCGTAATTTGATATTCAAAAATACATTTTGGGATGATTGACAAACACTATTTGGCCGCAAAAAGGCACTACTTAATGGATTGACCAAACATAAATTACTACTTTTAACATACTTTTTTGGAAAATACTTTTAAATAAAAGTACATATGTAATGACTAGTTTCTCTTAACGTGCATTACACGTGTATATTATGCCTTATATATATATATATATATATATATATATATATATATATATATATATATATATATATATATATATATAGGTACCTATTTTTCACTTGAGATTTTTTTAATGGTAATTTTGTGCAAGTAATATCAATTTATTATCGGATTTCATTCTGTATGGAAGCTTGATGTTAGACTATACAGGTTTTGAAAATCTACTTCTTATTCAAAATTGATATTTTTCTTATAAATTTATATTATTTTTAAATTAATGTTTAATTTGTATTATTTTCAGTCAGTAATATCTATTATATATATAGAGATTTTTAAAGTATTTCTTATGTATAACGCAAAAAAATTTAAAAAATTTATTAAGATGAGAAATGTTTGTGAATGTTCAGTTATTATTTTTTTATTTAAGTAGCCAGCCAACTGAGTTATTAAGATTTCTCATTTATACAGAATCAATTGATAGCGAAAGCATCGATAACTAAAGAACTATTATATCCCTTTTATATATCTGTGTTTTCTAGTTGCAATTAAGAAATGGCCATTAAAAGGGAGGTGGGTAGGGGAATAAAAGGAGAACTTGACAAAGGGAATAAAATATCGAAAAAAAGTTCACCTTTTTTTTAAAAAAAAATTATTGTTTGACCATAAAATTTTCAATTTTTTACTTGAATATGAATTTTGAAATTTTTTGAAATTTAAAAAAAAAAATTTCCAAAAAGCTATTTTAAAATTTTTTCACTCAGATCATTCACAAAAATTTTAAAACAACCAAAAGTTTTATTTATGTCCAAATATAATTCTAATTTTCAAATATCATTTTTACTTGAAAAAAATTTACTTTTTTTTTTGAAATTTTACAATTCTATGTCCAAACGCTCACTAATTCATAGACATTTTTAATTCGAGAAGAATTGACCAAAGGTTTTTTCTTCTTTGATTGGTGTTTCCATATGTTTTTTCCTTCTCCTCTGAATTTATTGTTCCTCTTTACTTGATTAGATCATGCAGAGGCAGATTTAAAATTTGAAATTTATGAGTTTTTGTCGCAATCTCAAATTAATATATCATAATTACTGAGTTCGTCATTTGATATGTATAGATATTTAGTAAAAAATTTAACAAAAATATATTGTGTATGCAAAAGTTACTGAATCCGAAATCCATACACTATATATATATATGCCCCAGATCTGTTTTCCCAATAAAAGACATTTTTGGTTCTTGTTTCATAAAATGAGCCTACCTGTCTTGCTTAGACTTCTTTTCATTAATTAGGTAGCTGTGTGATGGTAGGAATGGATAGAGTTTGACGCATGGAAGCATGGGCGAATCTACTGCTAATAATTTTTGCCTAAATCCTATATTTTTCGTATTAAAAAACTTATTAATTTTATAAAAATATTTAATTTGGAATTCAGTTTATTGGTCCAATTATTAGTGTATATTAATTTGAGATCATATACAGCGGCAGATATAAAGTATAGTTAATGAGTTTTCGGGAACCCATTAACTTTTGCCCAGGCCTATACTTTTTATAAAAAATTCATTAAATACTTATAAATATATAACTGTGAACATAGTATTGTTGTATATTAATTTGAGTTTATAGTAAGAACCCATAAACTTCAAATTCTAAATTCGCCTCTGATTGTATAAGAATCTATAAGCTTAGAATCTTGGATCCACTTACCCTTTTGCAGAAAGGCAAAGAGAAGGCTGTGTATGACATAATGTGCTAATAAAGCCTTAATTTATGCAGTGATGACTTTTTGTACAACAATGACAATCTTCAAAGAATGGTTCCTCATGAAATTGATAAAAAAGGAGTTAAAAGAGAAGGAACGAAACTCTAGGGAAAAAAACCATCTAAAGCATGGTAACCACTATGTCATATATATCCTCGTGAGTAAATGAAGCATTAAAGTGATGAAAGTATTTTCTTAACAAGTTTTTTTTTTCTTGAATGAAGAAATGGTTACTTTCAGTTCTTTGCGCTAGAAGCATTATTATTACAACAGTAACAACAATAATAATATATCCAGTAAATTTTATATTTGAGGTTTGAGAAAGGTAAAATGTAGGAATTTTTACCTTTTATAGCAAATGTTAAAATCTTATTTATTTTAAATAAATACCATTCAAAAAAATTATATTCTATAGATACCTTTTAAGGTTTATATCAAAATATTTAATTTTGGTTACCTCCTAGCCCTAAGCCACTAAATATGCTAAACAGTTACACTATTTCCTTTCTCTCTCTATTTGATACATCTCATTCTCTTGCCCCATCCCATTAAAATTTTCGATCTCCTCCTTCTTCCATCAAATTTGTCAGTCAGACCCACTTCAGAGCAGGTTCACTCTCTGCTTCAGCCAGTTTAAAATCTATGGAACATTTAATCTGGTTGGTTTCTCACCAACAACAGCAGCCGCCGGTGGACGTACTGCAACGTAGAAGGGTTAAATCTCTATGTTTGAGTTTTGGAGTTGCTCAAGTATATTTGTTTCTGCCAACTTCGGTTTGTTAGTGGAGACAAAGGTGTCTCCAAAGATGGTGAGCCTGGGGATATAGATCCTGTAGGATGATTTTCTGTTAATATATTTTAATATTTTTTATGTATTTCATTGTATTCATTGTCTTTTTTATTGTAATTCAATGTATCTTGTTGTATTCCATGTATTTCATTGTATTCACTGTTCTTTCTTCTCATTGTATTTCAATGTATCCTGCTATATTCTATGTATTTTATTGTATCCAGTATCTCGTTATATGCCATGAATATATTCATAAGTTCTTTTAATTAATATAATTTATGTATTCTATAATTTCTCTGAAGATTGCTATATTTTTGGAGTATTTTTCGGTTGAGAATCTTTTTATATAACTGAAATACAAAATATGTGTGTTATAATTGAGTTTGTTGAGTTATATTAGGAGTCTATTGTGTTAATTGATTCACATTCCGTTTAAAAAATAGTGTAATCCCATATTTCACGTCGTGAATACAGTCGAATACAATAATCTGTCCAGTTGTAATCCCACTCACATCTATTTTTGCTACTATATTCATGAATACAATAGTTTAAATACACCAAATACATTTTATAACTCATAAAATGTATTCAGACATTACCCATACTTTGTGCAGGTAAAGAAGTTGTTTCCAATAGATCCTTGTGTCGGGTAAGAACTGTCAGAATAGTAAAGAAGTGAATAAAGAAGGTCCAATAATGGCCCTCGACAAATATAATATCCCCCATAATACAATCTTTAAGCGTTCAAAGGATTGACTACATCGCCATATTTGATTTTGTCCTTCTAAGAACATTTTCCTCGTGAAATTGGTAGAAAGAGTGGATAGAGAGAGGGATAAAGTACGGGGAAGCTTACCATTATTTCTGAGTAACTAACGATTATGTTATATCCTCACGAGTGAATGAAGAATTTTCTTAATAGGTTAATGAACAAAGGGATGGATGAAGTAACAATTTTATCCATTTTGTAGATACTCCTCCGGTCCACAATAAATAACCATTTTATTTTTGATGCATCTATTAAGGAAATACGGACTTCTAGAGAGAAAAAAATATTTACTAAATTAATTGTAATTAATTATTACCCTGACACATTGAAATATGTAAATAAGGGTTGGAAAAGAAAAACTAATTCCTTCTTAATTATGTAAGTGGAACTCATTTTGGACCAAAATAAAAAGGTAAAATGACAACTTAATGTGGATAGAAGGGATAACGTAAGATCAATTAGTGTATTGGACTAAACCTATAAGAACGAGGAAGTGAAATGAAGATCTAAATAGGTTTTCTTGTCTTACTGATACTGAATAGCATTCCTCATAATTGTCAAAGTAGAAGATGATAAAGTGTCTGGCCCTTACTAGCATTCTGTTGTATCTTCCAAATCGGATGTTGTAGAATGTGTGGCCAGTACAGTATTGAAATGCCAGATTTACCAGTACAAACTGGACCTCTGCTTGTTGCTTCTGTTTGTTATACATCCATACGTTTATTGAACTATTGCGCTAGAGTGAGGTATCATAATAGAGTCAAAATCACGATTAGAGCCATATTAGAGTCAGCTCGAGCAAAAGAATCTATTCACCTTCCTCCTTATTTATTGGACTTATAGCGGGCCTACGAGCAAAGGAGGCTCAACTCCCCAATAATCTCATCTATTGGTGCATGTTGTTGTAGAAGCTTCGCCATAACCGGAGAATCGCTTCCCTTCACATGTGGATGATAGTTTTTCTATTCTCCTTCCAGTTACCTATCATAATTAGAAATTCTATGGATTTTCACACGGTCACGTGCTTGCTGAAAGCAATCCAGAGCATAATTTCATGAAATCTGGTCTCCAAGAGAACGTGTCTAATATGTAAATGTTGGCTATGCAAAGGAAACAATGTAACTTACATTTAGGAGGTTAATCCCGTGGAAAGGATCATTAAATAGAAGAGAATCCTAACTACTTTAATAGACAATACTTGGGGTTTGCTCCCTTTCAAGGTCTCAAGTTCGAAACCCACTAGGTGCAAACAATTTTTGAGGGCCATAGGATTGGGTAAAACCTGAATTAACCGTGGTGCACTTGCGAGAAACTCCTTGCCGAAGGCCTGTGCTCTTAGAGACTTGGACACCTAGTGCAAATAAAAAGAAAATGGCAATCATAAGAAAATGACAAGAAACTTTACTGAAAAATGATTCAAACATCTGAGCAATTCATTTTTTAAAATTAACAAATTATAGAGAACAAGAGGAGGAAAAGGCTTGCCATACCTGCTTCTATTACTGTTGATTCTGACGATTAGATTATGGAGGTCTCTAATCTACTTATACACACCTTGCACATCCACATGCATGATAAGACATTGTTAAAGACTCAAAACTATCTCTGCCAGTACATGGAGGATGAAGGATAACAAGCGCAGTAGATGCAACAGCATCAACTGCTTGTGAGCTACTGCTTCAGTATAGTTCAGTTGCTGGAACGGTATCAACAAACCGATATGGTGTAGGTATGGTGTTTGGCAACCCCGTAGAGCCTCCCAAGTATGGTGGAGGCCTAAATGCACCGCCGGTTATGGTGTTTGGCAACCCCAACAGAGCCTTCTAAGCATGGTAGTGCCCTATTAACATCACTATGTATGGTGCTGGTATGGTCGAGGCCTAAACACATCACCAGTTATGGTGCTTGGCAACCCCATAGAGCCTTCTAAGCATGGTAGTGCCCTATTAACATCACTATGTATGGTGCTGGTATGGTCGAGGCCTAAACACATCACCAGTTATGGTGCTTGGCAACCACATAGAGCATTCCAAGTATGGTGGAGGCCGATAAGCATCACCAGGTATGGTGTTTGGCAACCCCATAGAGCCTGAGCATTCAGAGTAGGATGATGGCCTATTAGAATAGCTGTGGGAAGGCAGTCTGTCATATACGGCTGCATCACCAAGTGATCCATATAACTGACCAGCATGACTTCCCATTGTACAATTAACTGGACTTCCTCCATGACTGCCAGCATATGAAACTCCTTGCATAACAACATCCATGCCTGCTGATATACCTGCATGAATACCATCAGCACTTGCTGATATACCTGCTCCAGGTCCTGCCAGCGAGCCAACAACATTTTCATGAATCGAACCAGTAACAGGTCCATGCAATACCGGAGGGTACAGAGAATGACCATAAATGTGGTCAGCAGTCCCACCACCTTCTAACAAGGTGTTGTTGCTATCATCAACATGATTAGCAACTCGACCTTGTTGTGGCAGACATGGATTTGGAAAGTGTGAGTGCTTCACTTCTTTGTTGCCTAACCACTTAGCTTCATCAATTTTTCTCTTTCGTGTCACCTCTCGATCAATTTTCATCCTCTTCCTCAATTGAGCAATTTCTCTCTCCAAGCGTGTTATTTTCATTTCAAATTGCCACCCTGGAAGAAATTTGGAATGATCATTATTGTGACGTCCCAAACATTGGATGACAGATCTCAAATCAGCCGCATACCTCCTTCTTACACCAATACTCTTAGCAACAACAACTGAATCTTGTGATCCCTTCATTTCTTCATAACTCTTAATTGTGCCCAGTAATGACACTTCACACTCTTGTAAAAATGATGTTAACAGTCTACGAGGGTTAGATCTTTCCTCAAGTCCAAAACAATAGACAAAATGAACGGCTTCAACTACCATATTTTGCTTCAACATACCCTCTATTATTTCTGGAATCTTTGCCATGAGAAAAACTGATCTCCCAAGGGAAGCAGAAATCATCTTGATGTAACTTTGGTGCAGCAAATCCTTGATATCTTTATGTAAATGCTTGTGGAATCCCGAAACACCCAATAAGCAACAGCAAACCCCGGCATTCAATTTCCCGAGCCTGTAGTATACCTCCTTTGAAATTCAAACTCTTAATCCATGCTAAAGCTGCTTGTTCTGCCTCTTCCTTCACCTCTCTCAACTACGGAATCTCCTATCATATTCATTAAGCACTCCAAAAGCAATACTTTACCCTGCCTTTCAGATGTGCCTTGGACATAAGTGTTGCTCCCTTGAGAATAGAAATCGCCGATGCATTCCAATATTAGCCTTACAGGATTAGGCGAGAGTTTCAATGCCTTTGGAACTCTTAGTATTTCTGCAGACCGTTACTGTTCATTGTTTCGCACAGGATTTCCACCTCTGAACGAGGAGGAAATTTCAGCTCTGAACGAAACGATTTTGGCTCTGCACGAGGAGGGGATTTCAGTTTCTCTTTCTCTTTCTCTTCTTCTTCTTCTTCCTCTTCTTCTACAGAGAGTTCATATGGTTCTGGCCAGCGGCGGACCTATGCTTGGGGGTGGGGGCACGGCACCCGCGTAAAAATATTGTATATATATTCTATTTATATACGTTAATACAAGAAGGACCCCTATAAATATATTATGGTGCACCCTTAATAACAAAGATTTGATAGAAGAGTTGGTTTGTGGAGTAGTTGTCTTCTTCAAAACTCAAGTTCAACGATAAAAATAATATTTTATATTGGGTCTCATTTGGTAATTTCAACTCCAACAGGCCTACTAGTTTGATTTCGTTTTTCTCAATGGACCCACCCCTTTTACTTTTAGTTAAATCCCTACAACAAAAGCTTCTTCTACAATTATCTCTCTCCACACAAAAAACTTCTTCCTTAATTTTCAAAGCCCATATGCAACCACTAGTTATTAGTCCGCCTAAAGCCATCGAGTAATTATTTCCGTCGTGACCCTACTGTCTATAAATATTATTAAGGTACTGTTACAATGCACCCGCTACTTATAAATCCTGGGTCCGCCTCTGGTTCTGGCTCTAGGAATGGCGGTGCCGGCTGAGCGGTAGTAGTGGAATGTTCATTGTTTCGCGGCAGTAGTAGTAGAAAAGAGGAGTCTATTGAGGTACGGATGGTATCGATGTGCCGTTGTAACTCACCGAAACATCGTTGGAAACCGGAGAGCGCTTCGGAGAGTTTGCGGAGATTCGCAATGGGAACCGAATGTGTAAAATGTGTTGGAGATTGTTGTGATTCCGGTTGTTTCTGTTCTGCTTTGACTAATTACGTGTCCAATGGTGGCGTAGCGCTGCCGCCGGCGGCGGAATCCGCCCTAGTATTCATCGGAGTAAGAAGTGGAGAACGCGAAATTTTGATAATTGAGAAAAAAAAACCATCGAAACGCCTACCGAGTCTCGTGGACGGCACGATGAGCAAGAGTAGTTTTGGTGCAGATTTGGTTATGCAATGCAATAGTGACTTCCTAGTTAATGAGTAATGTTAGCAAGGACCTTGTGATTGGATTCCCTTTCTCATCAAATTCCCAGACCATTTGATTAGAGCTCAAAGAACACTTTGACAAGGTGAATGCCCCACGGTTGTACTACTTGCATAAGGAGATCTTCACATTAACTCAAGGTATTTTATCAGTCTCTACCTATTTCACCAAGCTTAAAGAACTATGGGCAGAATATGATTCTATAATGGCACCACCACCTACAAAGGATTATGTGAATCAAATTGAATTTCAATGTTTATTACAGTTTTTAATGGGCTTGAATGACACATACGAGAATGCTAGAGGGCAAATATTGATGATGTCAAACGTGCCTAGCATTAATCAAGCATATGCCATGGTAGTTCAAGCTAAGAGTAGAAAGATAATTTTTGTAACCAATTATACGGGTGGTAATACTATAGATCCCACAATAATTTTCACTGCACAATCTAGTCAAAAATCAAAGAAAAATTACAACCTACAATGTGATCACTAACAAGAGTGGGTTGCTCTAATGGTAAGCACCCTCCAGTTCCAACCAAGATGTTGTGAGTTCGAGTTACTCCAAAAGTAAGGTGGGGAATTCTTAGAGGGAGGGATGACGATATTCTATTGGAAATAGCTTCTCTACCCCAGCGTATGGATAAGATCTGCGTATACACTATCCTCCCTGAACCCCATTAGTGGGATTATACTAGGTTATTGTTATTGTAATGTGATGACTGTTACCTAAAAGGGCACACAAAAGTGCAATGTTACAAGTTGATGAAATGTGACCTTTGTAATAAGACAGGATATGCAAGGAAAACTTGTTACAAAACTGGGGGATATCTCTCTGAGTTTCAAAGGGAAATGTAGAGCAAATACAGTGCAAGTTAAAGGAGTTTCATCAAAGTTTGTAGAAGGAATTGGATCACAATTTCATCATAATGCAGCGCCTACTGCAGCCTGTGCACAGGGAGGTACTTGGCAGGGGAGTGACTCAGGTATATATCCTCCAATGCTCACTCAAGAACAGTACACACATCTATTACACTTGCTGCAGAAGAACAGTGTCAATGACAACAATGTCAGTACTAATATGGCAGGTAACTTTGGTGTTTGTGCAAACATGGCAGGTAATTACATTTGCACTGAGATAAAAAGTTCTAAATAGATTGTAGACACTGGTGCTACTAATCAGATGACTAGTGATAAAAATTTATTGAGCTTAATGCAGCGCCTACTGCAGATGACACTGGTGCTACTAATCAGATGACACTGGTGCTACTAATCAGATGACTAGTGATAAAAATTTATTGAGCATTAACTTGCCAGTAAGTTCAGTTACCAACTGGTGATACTACGGCAGTTACTCATGTGGGCAACCATCAACTCAAAGAAGGTGATGTGCTTAAAATGTCCTATGTGTGCATGCATTCAGATTTAATCTTTTGTCAGTATCCAAATTGACAAAAAGAACCGAATTGGAGGCTCTTGTCTATTTTTCATTTATGCCTGCTTTCCTTTTCACTAAATAATTCAGTTAAATACACTCTTGTTTCAATAAATGTTCTACCTCATCTTGCAGCAATCTAGAATCTGCCATTTTGTGACCATGATCATGGTGAAACTCGTACCAAAAATCAAGATTTCGTCTGTTCGGGTTTGATCTCATTTCTTTTGGCCAGCGCACCTTGTCACCCATGCTTCTTAAAATAGCCACCAAATTGGATGTGCTTATATTAAAACTGTAACCGCCGATATTCGCCTTAGAGCTTCTATCATCACCGTGTGTCTCTCGCGTGTTTCGTTCTTTCTCGAACCTTGATGATGAACCTGACTCCTTATCTCTTGATCTATTCTCATACCTTGGGTTTTCCTCCTTTAAACGTGAGTCTCTTCCTGCTGGTCTCATGTAAGGTTCGTACCTATTTTTATTGAACCTTTTTTCTGTTTCTGCTCGCCTTGAACTTACCTTTTCATCCCTTCGAGATTGAATGATGGTATCCTCTTCTATCTGCAGCTTCGTGTTGTATATGTTATAAATATCATTCCAAGTTGTAGCGAAATTCTCATAGACTTTCCTTGAGTCTCCTCGTGGCTTCTAAACTTTTTTCATTTAGATTGCTGGCAAATGCCATAGCTACCCAGTTATCTGGTACACATGGCAACATCATCCTTTCACGCTGGAACCTGTCTACGAATTCCCTGAGCAGCTCTGTATCTCCTTGCTTTATTTTAAAATTTTCCTCCATTATTTTCTCAACTTTTTAGTCTCCCGAGTGTGCTTTGATGAATGATTTTGCAAGTTCAGCAAAAGAATCTATTGAAATTCGGGTAAAAGAGAATATTATGTTAATGCTCCCTTAGTGAGTTTCTCTGAATTTTTTGACCAAAACTGATTCACTTTCCTCTTTGGTCAAGCCGTTGCCTTTTACACTGATTGTGAATGCAGTTACGTGATCCCGTGGATTAGTTGTTCCATCGTATTTTTTAAAATCGAGAATCTTAAATTTTTCAAAATGGGTAAAGGAGCAGCACTTGGTTTCCAAGGTTAGTGTGAGTATTTGTCCATATCTATCCCCCTTGATTACAGGCAATACTTCAGGTATTTGCTCTATACGATCGCTCTGTTCCTTGAGCTATTTCTGCAAAGTTAGTAATCAATTTTATAAATCTGAATTAATTGGGTTACCTGACCCTCCATCACGAGATTCGCTAGAAGTTCCTCTACTGCCCGAGTTAACGAGTCCTGAGCGAGGATTTTCTAAGGTGTTGTTGTTTGGAGTTGATGTTAGTGGCACAACTGGTAACTGGTTAGCGAAGGCCTCGAGAGCTTTGCTGGCTTGTTGAGAGATTAACTTTTTCAAAGCTTCGTTGATAGTTGATGATAGGCTATAATTATATATGTTAGTCACACTCAAATTTACTGCACTTTAGTTGATGTTGCACTTTAATCGCTGGTGTTTTACACGAACAATGTGTTTTATACCTTGTAGGAGGGATTACGGGCTATATAGATATTATGGAATGAATTTAAGCAATTTAGAGCTTTGAAGTCTAAGTAAAAGCCCAAGGAATTAAGCCGGGATTGTAGTCGAGGATCATTCGGAGCAACAAAACGAAGAATCGAGTAGGCACCTTGCGCACTGTCTAGTAAAATGCACATAACTTTTCGCTCAGAACTCCGTTTGGGCTCCACAATATATGGTTGGAAATCTAACTCAAAGGGATACAACTTTATGTTTTATGTTTTTCTAAATTCCAAACCAAATATATACATAGAAAAGGGTATTTTTTGAGATGTTGCACACACTTTTGACATAATTTAGATCTAAGGAAGTTGAACGGATTTGAGACACAAAATTTGACCTAAGGAGAAAGAGACACAATAGGACCACTCTTCCAATTTTTCATTGTTGGTTAAGACTTTTACTATTGTTGTTTTACATACTATTATGAATAGCTAATTTGTTATCTAGGATTTTGATGGAACGTTTTGTAGGATAAATTCTTGTTATGTTTTTATATAATTGAGTTGTTGGATTTCTCTATTTGTTCAACAACGTGTTTATTGTTGTTGATAGAATGGACATTGATTGACTGTGCCTATTTATTATGTGCTCGAGAAAGAATACATATTTAGGTGGTTGTTAAACAACGTCACTCCTAACATATGTGAGAAATCAATACAACGGGTTTAAAGGTAGGTTTAGAAATAACAAAGCCTTGACGTGGTCATAATAAGCGTTTAGATAAATCCAACTAGCGTAGTTCGAGAGAATATGTCTAGTAAATTGTTGTAGTTACTCGAGAGAGAATTACAACACCGAAAGTGCTCACGATCAGTAGAGAATACATTGGCTAGAAGGATTTCGACAATTGGGAAAATCATAACTCTAGACCTCCTTAATTTAGTCTCCAACCCTTTGTCTCGTTAGTTGATAATTTTACCATTTTCTAATATTTGCTAGTTAATTAGTTAGAAATATAAATCTCAATCTTTATAATTTAGAAAATTGTTCAATCTTGTCTTCTTAGTGATATTAAAGAGATAGAGCTAGGCCTTACTTCTCTGTGGGATTCGACACCGGACTTTTAGACCGGATTATATTTGCAGCGACTACTTATTCTTTTTAGGACTAGAGTTCTCGAATTCTTTTTGACAGAAAGTCAGGATTACATACCTCATACAAAGACCAAGGAGTGCAAAATACAACATTATTTCCTTGGGCCAGTTAGATTCGTTCCATCGCCCCATGACCATAATCATAAGGTTGAATCAAAACTTGGGGTTCAATTCATAAGCTCGAGGTGGAGGAAAAAAGTGATTCTTGTCGTATCGCGATGTTAAATCAAGCGCTTGTTGGGAGGCAATCCAGCTTTACTGCTTTATTTTATTTTATTTTATTTTATTTTATTTTATTTTATTTTATTTGTTTTGTTTTTTCTTAATTTTATTATTTTTATAGTATCAATTTTTTTATTTTCCAGGAGCATGGAAAGCAAATTTATTGGAAGGATTTAACAAAAAACCAAATGGTTGGAACTAAGTATGAGGTACCCGCACGAAGGACCAAGCTTTGGAGAAGTCTGAGTACCCCATGAGCTGTTAGTGTTTCGGCATTTGGCCTACAAGAGAGTCTCTTCTACCCTTTTATTAGTTATGATGTGCATTGAGGACAATGCATAATTTTAAGTGTGGGGTGAGAAAATTGTCTGGGTGACTTCCTATGCTATTTTAGTTGTGTTAGTTTAATAAAATATATTTTTTTTAAAATAGAAAAGATTGAACATTTCCCGACGATGGATCTATTAGATAATTTTCTTGAGGTATTTAAGTCTAAAAAAAAGATTTTTCGTAGGTAGTGTAACAATTCCCCATCGATTTTTCTTTATGTCGCGGTTCTTTTTCAATGGTTTTGTTTGAATCGGGTGTAGCTAGTTTTTTTTAGGAATAGGAGCCATTGTGTTGTGTTTGGAATTGAAGAAATATCTCTTGACTTTGTTATGCCTTGAGAATAGTTGGTCCTTTGGTTGTAACGCTTAGGCTCAGTTTTTGACTCTTGTATAAGTATCTTAAATTGTATGATTTTAGTTTTGCTTAACTATTTTGACTAAAGTGTCTTGATGAATCTAATCCTGAGTGAGTTATGTGCGATGTTTGTGTAAGGAGTTGTTATATTTTGTGCATTGCATTTGATGCCTAGAACTTGCCCCATGTGTTTGCAAAGTGAAAAAGTAGCTTTGTTCAGTCTTGGAAGTGATATAGGCGTTTCTTTGTTGAGTAGATATGTATATTTTACCCACCTAATTGTTATGTATCGTAGTTAACCCCTTTGAGCCTGTAATCTTGTTTCTTTACAACCACATTACAAGCCTTACCCATATTCGTTTGAAGTAATCATCTATTTGAACCTTCTAACCTCTCATGAGTACTTGAATTATTAATGAACTTTGTAAAGGTTAAAGTGTGGGGTGGTTGATTTGGCTTTTGAGTGGAACTAATTAAATAAATAGAAATGTACATTGTTTTGAAAAAGTAAGAGCCACTTGAATTGAAATAAAAAATAGTTGGATTGTTGTGAAAACAAATCCTTGATAAGTGGTGACTTTTGATGTAAGTGTGCTTAAAGAAGAATGGGATAATATACATTAATATGAAGGTGGAGTTTTGGTTTAACATAAGTATGGGGTTTGAATGTTAAAGTATATGTATTAAAGTGCTTAGGGAGGTATAGTCACTCTTATATCAAAATGTACTCTACCTGTCCCGCAGCCTACATTACAACCAAATAAAGTCCTGATTGATCCTAGATTGAATGAGTTCGATTAGTGGAGTAGTACACTATGGGCAAGCTTATGGTGCATCTTTTGTCGCATATGAATGTTATTTCTGAGACTGAGTGAATTCTTTCTATCTTGAGCTCCTAAGTGTTCTTAAATTTTATTGTGTGGAACTATTCTCTTTTGTTGTGTGAGGGCACTTGATTCATGAAGAAATGTAATTTCAGTGACCTCTATGTTAGAGTAAGTAGGTGAGTTGTGAATAATGCATGATATTTGCGAGTCAAATCTTGAGGTGAAGATGTTACGCTTTTGTGCTAAGTCTATTTTAAATACTCTTGGTATGATGAGTTATGAGAATTGTTTAAAAAGATTGTGTTTATAAAAAAGTGCAGTTTGATTGCTCGAGGAAGAGCAATGGTTTAAGTGTGGGGTGTTGATGATAGAATATAGTTACATATTTTAGTCACTTATTACACGCAAATTTACTGCACTTTAGTTGAGTTTGCGCTTTAATCGTTAGTGTTTTGCACTAATGATTTATTTTATGCCTTGTATGAGTGATTCCGATCTATATAGATATTATGGAACGAGTTCAAGTGATTTAGAGCTTTGAAGTCTAAGTAAATGCCCAAGGAATTAAGCCGGGATCGTATTCGGGGATCAACGGATGACAGAGCAACAAAACGAAGAATTGAGTAGGCATATTGCGCACTATCTAGTAAAATATACATAACTTTTCGCTTATATCTCCATTTAGGCTACACAATATATGGTTGGAAATCTAACTCAAAGGGATACAATTTTCATGTTTTACATTTTTTCAAATTCCAAAGAGAAGAGGGTAAAAAATATGGTCGGAACCGTGACCGCGGACTTGAGGCGGGCTGAGACAGTAGCCTTGCAAGTACCGCATCCGTACCGCGGAAGTCCAGATATGAAATATTATCCTTTTTCGCATAGTAGAAGGTATAATTATTTGGTCCCGACCCTACTTGGTATATATACATGGAAAACGGTATTTTTGAGAGGTTGGATACACTTTTGACATAATTTAAACCTAAGGAGGTTGAACGGATTTGGGACACAAAATTCGACCTAAGGAAGCAGAGACACAATAGGAGCAAGGTGGGAAATTCTTCTACGAGTTTTTCCTTCCTCTTCCTTTTTTTCTTTGTTGGTTATGACTTTTACTATTGTAGTTTTACATACTATTATGAATAGCTAATTTGTTATCTAGGATTTTGATGGAAACTTTTGTAGGATAAATTCTTGTTATGTTTTTATATAATTAAGTCATTCGATTTCTCTATTTGTTCAACTACATGTTTATTGTTGTTGACTGAAAGGTCATCGATTGATTGTGTCTATTTATTATGTGTTGCTTTGAGAAAGAATACATATTTAGGTGGTTGTTGAACAATATCATTCCTAACATATGTTAAAAATCAATACAACAGGTTTAAAGGTAGGTTTAGAATTAACAAAGCCTTGACGTGGTCATAATGAAAGGTTAGATAAAGCCAACTAGCGTAGTTCGAGAGAATATATCTAGTAAATTATTGTAGTTGCTCGAGAGAGAATTACGGCACCAATAGTGCTCCGATCAGTAGAGAATACATTGGCAAAAAAATTGTAGGAAACATAGCTAGAAGGATTCCGATAATTGGGGAAATCATAACTCTAGACCTCTTTAATTTAGTCTCCAACCCTTTGTCTCGTTAGTTGATAATTTTACAGTTTTCTAGTATTTGCTATTTAATTAGTTAGAATTATAAATCTCAATCTCTATAATTTAGAAAATTATTCAATCTTGTCTTTTTAGTGATATTAAACAGATATAGCTAGGTCTTAGTTCTCTGTGGGATTCGACTCCGGACTTTTAGAGATTATATTTGCAGCGATCGCTTATCCTTTTTAGGACTAGAGTTGGGCGTGATCAATAGCCTCATGATTTTCAAACTGATCATTTGCATTTCATTGAGATCCATCAGGAATTCCTTCTCGAGATTGTCAAAGAGAATTTCATGAGGAAGGATCGGGGTTCCATCACCTTGTTGATTCTCCTGGAATTGACGGTCTCCTTGATTGTTGTCATTGACATTTGTCATGATTGATTCGACCAAAAGGTTAATTTAGGAAGTAATAGATTATCTAATTTCCAGTAACAGAACCAAATTGGTTAACCAAAAAATAAGAATTCCGATCAAAGCTTGCTATTAGAAGAATTTGGGTTAATAATAATCAAATAAAAATAAAAATAATTGATATAAATGATAGTTGGATAGAAAACAAAGTAAATCAGTGTATTTCAATAGTATTTCATGTCCTTACAAATGTTTATTCCTCACCTTTTATAGCTATTTCTAAGTAATACGTTTCTTTTTTCCCATAATGGAGTCATTATGGGTAATTAATGACATTTTAATGTATTGGAAGTCATAACCATTCAGTACAGATTCTATAACGTTCACCGTAATTAATGCTCATTAACTACTAATAATACGTATCTATACTTTTTTATTATGTACGTTCATTCCTCCGATGCTTTTTCAAATTATCAAGTGGTTCAAGCTCCCATTCCTGCTGTTTTTCTTGAATCTTTGCTCGTGTGTGTTAAAACTTGTGCATCGTCAACTATTTTTCGCCAACTATCATTCTTCTACTAACCCACATGTCATGACATATCATCACATAATTAATTTAATGTACTAACTTGATTTTCCCAATACAGTCTAGAGAGTTTTGAATTGATTCATATAGATGTGTGGGGTCCCCTACAGGACAGCTACTGTATGTTGAATGTGATTTTTCTTACACTAGTAGATGATTGTACCAGATGGACTTAGATATTCCTAATGAAGTCTAAATCAGATGTTCCTGTATTACGTAGAGACTTCATTGTCATGATTCATACTCAGTTTAGCAAGAAAATTAAGATGTTTAGATCAGATAATGGTGGGGAATTCTTTAACAGCACTTGGAAAGAACTTTTCCAATCACAAGGAATTACATCAAAGCTCTTGCCCTTATACTCCACAACAGAATGGAGTGGTCGAAAGGAGGCGTCGACACATTTTGGAGATAGCTATTAGATTTCAAGGATACTTGCCAGCTATATATTGGGGCCACTGTATTCAAGTTGTTGTTTACATAATCAATAGAGGTCCATCTACAGTGATGCAGAACAAGAGTCCTTATGAAATATTGTTTCACAAGCAAGCCTCTTTGAACCATTTGCGAGTCATAGGTTGCATATGCTTTGCTACTGATTTGACCACTGCAGACAAGTTTGGCGCTAAAGCTATAAGTTCTATGTTACTTGGTTATGCATCACTGCAAAAGGGATACAAATTATTGAAGGTTCATTTGGTGAACCGGGATGTAACTTTTCATGAAGATGTATTTTCATTTAAGGCATCATCACACAAGTCTGAGCAGTATGATACTCCTGTTATCCCAATATATGAATTGAGAAGGATGAACCAGAACATGGGACAACTCCCAACAGTCCTCATGTCCAAAATTCTACAGAACAAAGGCACATAGGCAATCCTCCCGCTACTATTTCTACTGAGCGGGGAAGTGAGAAAAATGGGAGTACCAATGTTGAATCACAGCCCTGGTCAGCTGCTGGTTCCTCACCTCCATTGCCAACTACTACCACTCAAGATTCAGATGTCAGGAAGTCCACTAGAACATCAAATCCACCTGCTTGGCTTCAAGATTATGTTACCAAGGGGAGGGATACATGAGCTTATAGCTGGAAATATCCCATATTTGACTTTATAAGCTACTCAAATATATCACCACAATACCAAAGTTTTCTATCCAAAATCACCATAGATGAGGAACCAAGCTCATACTTTAAGGCTGCTAAAGATGATAAATGGGTGACTGCTATGAAGACTAAAATAAAACCACTAGAAGATAATGAGACATGAGAGATTATGCCTTTGCCCAAAGGACATAAAGCTACAGGTTCTAAATAGGTTTATAAGATAAAATACAAACCAAATGGTGATATAGAGAGGTTTAAGACCAGACTCGTAGCTAAGGGATTTAATCAACAAGACGGATTGGACTATCAAGAGACTTTCTCCCCAGTGGTTAAAATATTAACAGTCATAAGTGTGATTTCCTTAGCAGCTTCTAAACAGTGGAAAATATTCTAAATGGACGTATATAATGCTTTCTTGCAAGGGGATTTGAAAGAAGAAATGTATATGCAAATACCACAAGGATTCAGTAGATCATGGGATAGATTTCTAGTTTGCAACTACACAAATTACTATATGGCCTCAAACAGGAATCTAGACAATAAAATTTAAAACTCTATGCTACTCTAATTGATTCCGGTTTTACTCAAAGTCATCTCGACTATTCCTTGCTCACTAAGAAGATCGGTGGGAGGATAGTGGTCATGTTTTTGTATGTTGATGAAATTCTCATCACAAGTGATGACATTTAGCTAATTCAAAAAACTAAGTCAATTCTCCAACACAAGTTCAAGATTAAGGATCTAGCTGAACTTCGCTTCTTCTTGGGAATTGAGTTTGCTAGAAGCAAAGAAGGCATACTCATGCACCAGAAGAAATATACTCTTGATTTGGTTGTAAACATCAGGTTCTAATCCTGTAGGCTTCTTTTTGGATCCAAATCTGAAACTTACTACATTTTAGTTTGATGCACATGTAAGGGACATTGCAGATAAAGTTCTAGCTGATCCAGGATCATATCAACGACTACTTGGGAGGCTGCTATACCTTACTGCTACTAGGCCAAATATTTCTTTTGTTGTGCAAAGTCTAAGCTAGTTTATGCAGTCTCCAAAAGCATCACAAGGAGGCTGCATTACGCACAGTGAAGTATCTCAAATGTTGCCCTAGTTTGGGAGTGTTACTAAAGGCTAACTGCTTAGAGTCTTTAACTGCATTTTATGATGTTGTTTGGGCATCGTGCCCAAATACTAGGAAATCAACTACATGGTCAAATTTGGAGACTCCCTCATTTCTTGGAAGTCTAATAAGCAAACAACAATCTTGTGCAGCTCTGCTGAAGCAGAGTATAGAAGTTCGGCTTCTACGGTAGCAGAAGTTATCTGGCTTTTGGGACTGTTTGCAGAATTGGCTGTGGCAACTTAGACTCATGTACCTCTCTACTGTGATAGCAAGTCCGCTATCAAAATAGGTGCCAACCCTATGTTTCATGAGAAGACCAAACATATCGATATTGACTGCCATTTCATCCGTGAGAAAATCAAGCTAGGACTTGTCAAGACTTTCTATCTATCTTCAGCAGAGCAACAAGCTGATATTCTCACTAAGGGACTTAGCCGAGTTCGACATGACTATTTGGTCTCCAAGCTAGGAATGAAGAATATCTTCAAACCTCCTAGCTTGAGATGGGTGTAAAGGATATAATAACTTAACTATAGTTAGCATATTTGTAACTAGAGTTAGTTGTTAGTTAGAACTAGAGTTACAAGTTATGAGGTACTCTTTCCGTTCCAGTTTACGTGAACCTATTTTCTTTTTGGTCGCTCCAAAAATAATGACCCCTTTCTAAATTTGGTAAAACTTAAACTTAAACTTACAATTCTACCCTTAGTGAGAAGTTTTTATAACCACACAAATACTCCGGGCTCTTTTTTGACTTGTTTAGGACCACAAATTTCAAAGTCTTCGTTTTTTCTTAACTCCGTACCCAGTAAAACAGGTTTACATAAATTGGAACGGATGAAGTAATATAAAATAGAGTTAGCTCCCACTTTGTATTAGTTTGGTAAGCAATGAAATGTTTTCTTGAAATTATTAATTTCTTCTTCTCTCGCATGAATTCTATCTTCCTCCCGCACCTGTAATCATAGAATTCGACATTACATATCAAGGAAAAAAAATATTTTTTCTGTTTTTCCCTTACCATTAATTATTTATTTCAAATCATTTTCTAAATCCATTAAGACTATATACCAATTAATATGGGTATCATCTTAAGTATTGTGTAAAAGTCAATAGTGGACAAGTAAAAATGAACGGATGAAATACATTTTATTATCAATTTCTAGGTTGCTCTATCATTTTTTTTAATAATCATGCAGACAGATGAGAAGAAATTATATAATATTTTTGTCACCGAATTTTAAATTTTAAACTCGTGACTTTCAAATCACATAGCTTCAATTGTACTGTTTAAAACAAAGGATAAGTAAGAGAACTGGACCAAAAGAATAAGCATAAATAGAGTTAAAAGGTGTACCTTTTATTTAGATTTGCTCATGTGTCCTACTTTGATATTGCAAAATATATATTAGTAATATTGTTTAGGTTTCTGATAACATTTCTCCATAATTTGGCAACACTTGTTACTAACGTGCAACAATAGCCGAATTATTAAGTATTGTTTTGTTAAATAAAATGGCTATCAAAATCAGTTTTTAAGCGATTGGAACAAAATCCGTTTCTTGTTTTAATAAAGAAGAAAGTTGAGAGAAAGGTTTGATTCTCCAAAATATTGGACCTTAGCTCAATCATTCTTTTACTTAACTAGATGGGTCATTTTATCAACTTTTTGGTGCTTTGAATACACGTGGAAATATAGACTAACAAACTAATACTAGCTCACAAAAACATTCGACATTTTCACAGGCAAAGCAACACCAGAAATAACAACAAAACTAATTTTCAGATCTGAAAGCTGGACTTGTTAGACACTCTCTTCTATCTGTATAAATTATCTTCAGACCCATGTTACAGAAACTTTAAGAGAGAAAGTAAAATGAGATAGCCAGGGTTTCCTCATCAAACTGAAAAGCCGACGTTTTAAGTTCAAATGAAGAAGATAATAAGCATTATAATCTCTCTCTATCAACTTGTTGCAATCAGGGGTTTATCCCACAAACATTGGCTTAGCAGTTTCAACAAGTGCTAAATGAAAATCAGTTGCTGCTTGTCCAAGCACAGTGAAAAGTTTCTTGTTATCAACATACCCGTTTAAAAGCTAAACTGCAAGAGTCCTTCCATTTGTGCAAACAGCTCGCCACTATATCCAACTTGGAAGTGTTGCTTTAATTTGAATCCTCGATAAGATTAATACGATGATGCTTTCTGAAGTAGAGGCAATCTATCGTCCACTAAACAAAAATTAACTGCCTCTCTATGAAAGATATCTTTCTTCACGGGTTGAATGTTTTAGAAGAATGAGAATTTCCTGAAAAAAGAGGCAACAAGAATATGATTAAATCAAAAAACACTGTTGTTCAACAAACTAACTAAATTGTAGAATGCTGTTGTTATCCACCTGCTGCAAGTCTTTCGTCCACATGCAATACGTTTTATTCTGGAGCTTTCCATACCGATGCTTGCATAAATGAGTTATCCAAAACCTGCTGTTTTTCTTGAATCTTTGCTCGTGTGTGTTAAAACTTGTGCATCGTCAACTATTTTTCGCCAACTATCATTCTTCTACTAACCCACATGTCATGACATATCATCACATAATTAATTTAATGTACTAACTTGATTTTCCCAATACAGTCTAGAGAGTTTTGAATTGATTCATATAGATGTGTGGGGTCCCCTACAGGACAGCTACTGTATGTTGAATGAGATTTTTCTTACACTGGTAGATGATTGTACTAGATGGACTTAGATATTCCTAATGAAGTCTAAATCAGATGTTCATGTATTGCGTAGAGACTTCATTGTCATGATTCATACTCAGATTAGCAAGAAAATTAAGATGTTTAGATCAGATAATGGTGGGGAATTCTTTAACAGCATTTGGAAAGAACTTTTCCAATCACAGGGAATTACATCAAAGCTCTTGCCCTTATACTCCGCAACAGAATGGAGTGGTCGAAAGGAGGCGTCGACACATTTTGGAGACGGCCATAGCTATTAGATTTCAAGGATACTTGCCAGCTATATATTGGGGCCACTGTATTCAAGTTGTTTACATAATCAATAGAGTTCCATCTACAGTGATGCAGAACAAGAGTCCTTATGAAATATTGTTTCACAAGCAAGCCTCTTTGAACCATTTGCGAGTCATAGGTTGCATATGCTTTGCTACTGATTTGACCACTGCAGACAAGTTTGGCGCTAAAGCTATAAGTTCTATGTTACTTGGTTATGCATCACTGCAAAAGGGATACAAATTATTGAAGGTTCATTTGGTGAACCGGGATGTAACTTTTCATGAAGATGTATTTCCATTTAAGGCATCATCACACAAGTCTGAGCAGTATGATACTCCTGTTATCCCAAGATATGAATTAAGAAGGATGAACCAGAACATGAGACAACTCCCAACAGTCCTCATGTCCAAAATTCTACAGAACAAAGGCATATAGGCAATCCTCCCGCTACTATTTCTACTGAGCGGGGAAGTGAGAAAAATGGGAGTACCAATGTTGAATCACAGACCTGGTCAGCTGCTGGTTCCTCACCTCCATTGCCAACTACTACCACTCAAGATTCAGATGTCAGGAAGTCCACTAGAACATCAAAGCCACCTGCTTGGCTTCAAGATTATGTTACCAAGGGGAGGGATACATGAGCTTATAGCTGCAAATATCCTATATTTGACTTTATAAGCTACTCAAATATATCACCATAATACCAAAGTTTTCTATCCAAAATCACCATAGATGAGGAACCAAGCTCATACTTTAAGGCTGCTAAAGATGATAAATGGGTGACTGCTATGAAGACTAAAATAAAACCATTAGAAGATAATGAGACATGAGAGATTATGCCTTTGCCCAAAGGAAATAAAGCTACAGGTTCTAAATAGGTTTATAAGATAAAATACAAACCAAATGGTGATATAGAGAGGTTTAAGACCAGACTCGTAGCTAAGGGATTTAATCAACAAGAAGGATTGGACTATCAAGAGACTTTCTCCCCAGTGGTTAAAATATTAACAGTCAGAAGTGTGATTTCCTTAGCAGCTTCTAAACAGTGGAAAATATTCCAAATTGACGTATATAATGCTTTCTTGCAAGGGGATTTGAAAGAAGAAATGTATATGCAAATACCACAAGGATTCAGTAGATCATGTGATAGATTTCTAGTTTGCAACTACACAAATTACTATATGGCCTCAAACAGGAATCTAGACAATAAAATTTAAACTTCTCTGCTACTCTAATGGATTCTGGTTTTACTCAAAGTCATCTCGACTATTCTTTGCTCACTAAGAAGATCGGTGGGAGGATAGTGGTCGTGTTTTTGTATGTTGATGAAATTCTCATCACAAGTGATGACATTTAGCTAATTCAAAAAACTAAGTCAATTCTCCAACACAAGTTCAAGATTAAGGATCTAGGTGATCTTCGCTTCTTCTTGGGAATTGAGTTTGCTAGAAGCAAAGAAGGCATACTCATGCACCAGAAGAAATATACTCTGGATTTGGTTGTAAACATCAGGTTCTAATCCTGTAGGCTTCTTTTTGGATCCAAATCTGAAACTTACTACATTTGAGTTTGATGCACATGTAAGGGACACTGCAGATAAAGTTCTAGCTGATCCACGATCATATCAACGACTACTTGGGAGGCTGCTATACCTTACTGCTACTAGGCCAAATATTTCTTTTGTTGTGCAAAGTCTAAGCTAGTTTATGCAGTCTCCAAAAGCATCACAAGGAGGCTGCAT